>CACRXK020003011.1:0-38863 GCA_902702795.2 Paramuricea clavata | reverse complement strand
AGGTTTGTATATGATGGTCCGTTGTCGTCTGAGTGGAAGATATTGTAGAACATTTTTTATTTGGTCGTCTGATTTGCTGTCGCAGAGCTACACTATTTTTGTTGGGTTTAAGGCCTTCTTTTTCCCGAATTATTTGTTGTTTGGATTTCATGAAAAAAGTAACGATTCTTTGCAACACAACAACTGATGTTCGTATATCCGAATTTGGTGTCAGTTCATCCCATCTACCTCGCAATTCCTTATTAGTTGACATTCGGTCAAGACAAAACTTTAAAATGTTTTCTTTTTCCCTAAGTATATTTTCCGGACTTAATAAACTTTCGGCTAATTTGTGCAGAAATATAAAAAAAGGAATAACATGCTCGTAAATCCTAAATCTGTAGCTGTCATCTGGCTGTTTTTTTGTCTTCTCCTAATAGCGATAACACTGCCAATGCGTCTGTCTTGCTGCCAAAAATCACTGGGGAATCTTCATCAACAGTCGCTTTCGCCGGCAGTTCATTTTGTTCCTTGAAGATAACATCCCTTGCCCTCTTTATTGCCCACCCAGCATGGTCCCGAATAGTGTCATTGTCCTGGTTTGCATCAATATAGCTTGTAGTTGCAGGGAGTGAATCCACATTCGATATATCTACTGTTGCATCTTGAGTATTGGTACTGGTGAACCAGAAATGCTGGAGAATTTGCTGCAGTATTACATCCACTGAAGCAGAGCTGAGCTGTACGTTTTGACCTGAGCAAAAAATTAACTTTTCCCACGATTGTTTTACCGCCAAGTAGTGGATGCCATCGGATCTATTTCGTGAAAACGTTCTCTCGAGTGCTACTGCTCTCTGAACAACTGGTGCATCTTCGGTCTCGTGAAAACAATCTTGAACGAGTTTTAAAACACTTTGTATAAAATCATCGACAACCTTAGTTTTACAGGTGTCAAGCAAAGCTTGCAAAACCAGTGATATTACAATTCGCTCATTCGACATTGATTTGTAAACTTTGTCAAGCGTTTCAAGCAGAGACTTTAAAACATTTTTATTTATACCTGAAAGTATAGTAGAAAAATCTGCTAAAGAATTGTACGGCAATGGATTTTTTTGTTCATTCTCATCAATATGTTTTTCGAAAGCTTCCTGCTCAAGCGTACCCGCCATTTTGTTGTTAAACAATGTCGCCATGGAAACAACAACGGACTCGTCACCATACCTCTGCATCACACATCGATCAGCGCTGCAATAGCCGTTGCACCGCCCTATATATAAGCGCCCTGGTCTAAAGCCGCTCGCGCTGCGCGTTCGTGGATTTAAACCTTAATAAAACACTCCTGCTCGTTTTTTAAATAGTACATCAATCATCGGATATGCGCGACGTCACAATCATGGTAACACTGTACATGTTTTGTATTGCAATGCTCAGGCAATTTTAATGCTAAATCCTATTTTTCACTAAGCTTAATTTCCTCTGATATTAGTTTTTAGTTTAAAATGTCCACCCTGGTTGTGTTAATTCGATCAAATTATAAAGATGTCGGATGGCAGGGTGTTTTTGTTTCAAATATCTCAAAAATTACCATAGTTTGGGGGAATTGGTAAGAAGGATTTGTAAATAATCTTAACACTATTCTTTCAAATTAGGCAAACATGTTGTTGCCATTTTCTTTTAGGTTATTTAAACATTGAAATATCGAACAACTATTGTCTTTAGAACTGTATATGGGTTTTCCCAATCCCTTTTTTGTGTCTGTTATTACCAGCTCCAGTAACTTAAATCCCATTTTCCCAGTCCAACGCAAATACTAGTTCTCGTTTTACCCCTTCAAGATCCCCTTTAAGAGAGTCGTTGTTATAGTTATTGATGTATATATACTGCATTATATACAGAATTATAATAATTTTTATTGAATATTAAAATACTCGAGCGCTTGTGTAAATAAATGTTTAAGCTCATTAGTTACATATCTCGTATTTTCAAAATGGCTGTATTTTTTACTAAAATTTCAATAGAACTATCAACGACTAGTATTAATGAATATTAATGCTTGGATGTTTTAAAATGGCTCTCGGCTATATCTGCTCGTGTTTTTCACGCTTCTCTCGTGTTCGTTTGTCGTTTCACTCCTAGTGCATTATGTATAACACTAGAATCACGCGACTCGATCGTTTTTTATTTCTGAACTTAAAGGAACATTTATTGATAATTTAACTGATCTTGTTAAAATTAATGTTGACATACATTTTAAGTTCCAGCCGTGCGCCATTACATACGAAATACACATGCGTGACAAGTTTGTTCAGGTGTATATGTCATAAGTCATATCTTCAAGTTTAAATTAATTTTTCTGATTGAAGCTCCACCACTTATACCTACATGCCAATCTTTGTGAATTATGCATGCAGTTATCCTTATAAAGTCAGATGTCATTTCGTAGAACGTAAATATATGGGATAATCTCCAGGAATCATGCAGCCTATCTAAGTCATTCCCCAAATCTTATAAGCACACACCTTTTCGGACCCATACGTCTTGGGCGTGGATAAATAGACACTTTTAAAAAAATGCGTTGCTTCATTTATTTGATGTAGAAAAAGTCATATACTTATTAAATATTGACTTTAAAAATATTAAGACCGGTTCCATGTGTGAATAATTTTTTGCTCATTATAGTTATAGACGTCGTATTCTAAAAAAGGCTGTCATAGTACTTTCGGCTAAAATTCTGAAGACCTGCACAATAAAGCTATTCTATATCGCTGATCTTTATTTGTGGTTGACACATAGAATTTTTTTGGTAACTGAATAAAAGTACTCGTATTAATTATTTTAAATCTGTTTAAAGGTAAATTAGTTTGAAATAAATGGTTCTCTTTACATTTTATCTAAAGATCTTTGTCTACAGATTCCATGGTAATTTCTTTATTGAAATTTTGCAAATTTCAGCAGTCCGTAGCAGGCAGAAATTTCAATATACATACATATACATACAGAGCTAGCATACCTGTAGCAACAATAAAGTTTCCATCGACTATAATTCAATCTATATAATTTATTGCAGATATCTTTCCGTCTTTTAGACATTGAGCTTTCCCGGAAGAGTTATGATCATGTTTTATAGGAGCATTACGTCCGTTTTAGTGCTTATAATGGTATTGTTTGTCTTAGTGGAACAGCACCAGACAGAAAATTGCTTTCAAAGATATTTTGAAAAAAGATATCATGGTAATGTACAATATGATCATATATCCATATATAGTCAGATATCTGCACAGAAACAACTATGATATCATATAACAGCTGTAGGCTACAATTGAAGCCTCTTTTCTTTTCATTGCAACAACAAACTCGCGAGCTCCCTGCGAGTGCTTTCACGCAATTACAATGGTCAAGCACTCGTACGATTGATTGTTGCATGAGATGAGTGCAACGAGCCCTGAGATTTTTTTGAGAGTTGAGAAACGACTCTACATGGAAATATATTTTCATATTTTTTATTAAACTAAGCACGAAATATCCAGTTTTCACGCTCTCATCTGATTTATCATTAAAACACCATTATACAAAGCTGTAATAGAGTTGGGACAAGTAATACAAATTATGTAGTGAGAGATATTGATAGTAACACTCGTTACTGTAACAATGTTACTTGCATCTTATTTGACAACATTAACGGCGCTGAAAAAATTAACTCATAACAATTATTCAAATTTTTGCGCAAATTATAGTTTTTTTAAAATTAAGGAAATCTTTACTCAAAAATTGAGAAGGTTTCCTCATATATTTGCGTAATTTTACAGTGGCGGGAATCTCGGTGGGGCGGGCCGCCCCCCACCTTCGTGGAAAATAACGAATTTTCGGAAATTTTGCCCTATAAAAGGGCTAAAAACAGCTTTTTCGAGTGCAAATGGGGGGAGGGGTTGTCGGAAATTTGAAAGTTTTGCCGGAAATGTACAAGGCTTCGCCCCCCCCCCCCGCAATCCCTCCCCACACCCCTCCCCCCCGGAAAAAGTGAATTTCCACCACTTCATGCATATGCATTTTTTTATTTTTTTGCATGCATGCAGCATAATAAAACAAATTTGTGCATTGCACTTGAGTGTGTGACTGTATTTGGGGCTTTAATATATGCAAGGAATGTATGTATTTTCACATTTTTGAAAAAAATAATTAATTTATTATTATCAAATTTTTCACGCGTGTCTTTGTGTCAAAACTAGAAACTTTTATAATAAAACATTTACAAAGCCGGAGTGTATAGTTGGTATAACATAATATACATCATGTGGCGAGAGCTGTTTGTCAGTATATCTTGTTACTGTAACAACAGTAACTTAAGACCCACCTCTTATTTTCCAAGCTAGTCAAAAAACTGATTTCTGCATATTACACATAATTAAGTTTGTGACTCCTATGTGACTTTTGGCTGTGAATGAATGGAATCCGTCACAGAATGAATTTAATTTGGTAAGCAGAATGATAGGTTGGAATTTCCATAGATTCTCCGGACGTGTTTGAAATTGAACAAGGGGTGTAAATTTTTTTCCGAACCTAATCCCCGAGCCAACCCGGGGAGCGCCGTTCCGGGCGCAAGTCCCGTGGGGAGGGTACTAATTCCGTCCGGCTATTTACACCAGGGGGAAGGAAAACATTAGCGAAGTCTAAAATTCATCAATGATTGCGGGCGTGAGTCACTGTGCATGGGTGGTCATCTCGCTGATCTCAATAATTATATGGCTGCTTGCCAGGAGTAAAGAAGGCAAAAATATAAAAAATACTAGAAATACATGCATGCAACAACCCCTCGCCTATATTGCATATATTCTCCAAACATTGTTTTAACATGAAGTATTCGTAAATGCGCCAACACTGAACGCAGACCCGCGTTGCATGTCATGTTAGTCATGGCAACACGATAATTTAAAATTTTTTTTTGTACAAACCTCACTGAAACCTGCAAAAAGTAGATGAAATTGAACACTTTTAAATACAGAACTATCTGAATTTCTAAAATATATAAAGTAGGTATATTATTTTGGTTTCTATGGACTTTATTTTAATGTAAATTCGAAACAAAACTACGTATTAAAAATTTTTTAAATGTGAATTGAAATTAACGTCTTTTTGCCGATATTAATCTCTTCAACTTATTACTCGCACTTTGAAATGAAATAAACTTAATTCGTACAGGACGCTAATAAAAATAATTTGCTTTCCTTTTTATCATGAACTTCTACAAAAGTTAATTTAACAAAGAAACCTTCGCATACAATGTATAGGAAAGACTTGAACTGTTGAACAACAAGAACAAAATCTATATTAATACAAAGTCATGCATACATGAACAATTGAAACAAACTTGCTTACTTTAAAAGGTACTTTAAAATTTATCATACTAAATCAATTCTTAGTTAATGTTTTACCTATAAAAATTAAAGAAAATTTTTTATGTATGAATTTGTTATGTGAAATGATTTTCCAAGCTTTCTTATATACAGGGTGTATAAAAAAAACTGAACTGACAGATTTGAAATTGCTCTCAATTTCGCAAAACACCTATTTTTATCTGGTTTTTTATATATATAGCTTCTTTGGGTACTTATAATGTAAAATATTGAAAAAAATTTCTCGATCTTAAATTTTGTGAACCAGGGGGGGGGTGTCTTTTCCAACAAACTAAAAATGGCTCGCGCACAAAATTTAAAAGCTGTAATCATATTTTGAGTTAATAGATTGAAAATTTGTCGGGTGTTTAATTACTGTACAAAATTTCAGACAATTTGGTTTAGTTTAAGCCCTTTAACTATTCATTTTGTTCTAAAAAGTCAGCCTTTCGCATGCTTAATTAATGCCTTTACCTAATTTGCATATTGCTGACATATGCAAATTAGGCAAATGCATTAATTAAGCATGCAAATAGCTGATTCGGGAAAATTGTAACTTTGCGTGAATAGTTAAGCTTAAACTAAACCAAATTGTCTGAAATTTTGTACAGTAATTAAAATCCCGACAAATTTTCTATCTGTTAACTCAAAATATGATTGCAGCTTTTAAATTTTGTGCGCGAGCCATTTTTAATTTGTTGGAAAAGACACCCCCCCCCCTGGTTCACAAAATTTAAGTTCGAGAAATTTTTTTCATTATTTTACATTATAAGTACCCAAAGAAGCTATACATATAAAAAACAGCTGCAAATAGCTGTTTTGCGAAATTGAGAGCAATTTTAAATCTGTTCAGTTTTTTTTTTATACACCCTGTATATATATTTTAAATTTTCCCGTTCTTCACTCCTGACAAACAGCCATATTTTAAGATCAGTGAGATGACCACCCATACACCCATGAACCGCGCCCGCGATATTTGATGAACTTTAGACTCGGCTAGTGTAATCCTTTTCCAGGGTGTAAATAGCTGGGGGGAATTAGTACCCTCGTACGGCGCTTCGCGCCGTCGGCTCGGGGATCAGTGTAAGAAAGCTTGGAAAATCTTTTCACATAACAAATTTTAAAACTTTTTTTCACTTTTCAAACGTAAACATTTATAAGAATTAATTTAGAATGAGAAATCTTAAAGTATAGGGCAAATTTGTTTCTATTGTTTATGTATATGACTTCATATTATTAATATAGACTTTGTTCTTGTTGTTCAAGTCTTTCCTATTCATTGTATGCGAAAGTTTCTTGTTAGTTACCTACTTTATATATATTTAAAAATTGATAGTTCTGTATTTAAAAGTGTTCAAGTTTTATCTATTTTTTTGCGGGTTTGTACAAAAAGTTTAAAAAACAGTTACCGTGTTGCCATGACTAACATGACGTGACAACACGAGTCTGCGTTCAGTGTTGACATAATTGCGAATACTTCATGTTGAAACAATGTTTGGAAAATATAGGCGAGGGGTCATTGCACTCATGTATTTCTAGTATAGTTTCTATACTAGATATTTTTTATACCTCCTTTTCACGTTCCTAATTTTACTTTCTCTAAATTTGCCCAATTTTTAAGTAGAATTTTCAAAATGATGTACTCTGATCATGTGAGGGAAAAGGCTTACCTCCTCCTTTTTATTGCTTTTGAAAAGTTTAGAGGATTCATCCCACCTATCCCCCTCCCGGTTCCGGCGCTTATGGCTCTAGTACGGATACAATATTGAAACCCTAGTTGTGGAATTGGTGTTTTGCAGGAGGTTCTTTATCTGCCGCGCATGTCATTTCCAATCATCAAGTAAACTCAGAAGCTCAATGCTTCCTCCGCTGTCAGACGGAACAAACATGCGTTGGTTTTAATTACAAACAAAGAAACGACGGCCAGCACACAGAAAACTGTCAACTTATTAATAGCAGCTACGTACGAAGATATTAATCAAATTGGAAACGAAGAATGGACTTATTTTGGAGATATTCAAGCGGTCAGTAATAATGATATAAGGCAATAATAGTTCTAAGCGTTTTAACATTTTTAATGGACCATTTGCATTATAGACTAAATTTTGATCTAGACAAAAATTTCATCACAGCTTGAAAGAGCATCACAAAATTAGTAATATTCCAAAGCTTCGTTACGAAATGTTGTAAAATGCGGATAATATAGCCTTGCAAAATTTCCAATTTTCAGTCATTTTAGATTACAAACGGGAAATTGATGCCCCAACACCCGATTGGGCTGTCAATTTCCCGTGCGTAAAATGACTGAAAAAACGGCAAACTTCGCATGGCTATATTATCCGCATTTTACAACATTTCACAACGAAGACAAAAAATACAATATTTTCGAAAATTAAAACTGAGTAATAAACACGACGAAACCTACGATTTACCGTCTTTCATGGCAAATTCAGCAGCCCAGATGCTGAAAAACTTTGGCAAATTAGTCTGTGTGTCACTGTTTTTTATTTTCACTATTTGAAGCAATTTTTCCGGCATTATAGCATCAAAAGTTTGTATATTGTTTTGGCAATTTTTCTCCTTCGCTCGCTTAAAAATTCAAGCGACAGTAAAAGCATGCGCGTGACGTCAGTGAATACATGTTAGGAGAATCTTTGTTTTGACAAGGCGCGAAGTTTAGCGGGACAAAAAACGATATCCAGGGGCCGGTTGTATAAAAAAGTGATTAAAGTTAACTATAGTTAGTGGAAACGTCATCCAATAAGAAGCGCGTATTTGAGAGTTAATCACTATTTAACTACAAAATAGTGATTAAAAAAGTGATTAAGAGTTTTATACAACCGGCCCCAGGACGATATCGTTTTTATGTCCCGTTGCTTCCTACCTGATACAGGTACAAGTATGTGATAACCTATATTTAATACATGAGAAAATATATGAGGCAGTTGCACAAAATTAATTATTTAAGTATTTTATTCCTAAATATTCAGTTCAGAAGTTAAAACAATACAAAAGTAGACGAAAGAAATAAATCTCGACAAGGTATTTAAAATTGCGATGCCTTAGCCCTTAGGCATCGACGAAGTTAGGCATCACTTTACAATTATTCGCTGCGTGAGTTTGTTAGCTTGTTAGGGCATTGTCAAACGAGGATTGGACTTGATTAGAGCACAGTTAATAGAATACATGGTTTGGAAACTCGATGAAAGTACAATAACTCATTAACTATGTTGGTTTCGGTTTATGCAAGAATTTGGTCCTATCTCGTCACGTGTGTATTGTATTTTTTCCCGCACAACCAATAGCAATGTTTAAATTGAGCATTTGTTCAAGTTACGGATGGATAACTCAAGCACAAACTTGTTATTGGTTATTTGAGCGAAAATACAATACACACGTGACGAAATAGGACCAAATTCTTGCATAAAGCTAGACAATAACATAGTTAATGAGTTATATCGTACTTTCATCGTGACTCCAAACCATCTATTAAAACAACTGTGATTAGAGTTGGCAGTTATCTTGCGATTTTAGGGGAGGCATTTCAAAGACTAGCTAGAATAACAAAATTAGGTTTAACAAGCGTTCCAACTACTTTTTAACTAATTAAATGGAATACATGCATGATAGTGCTGGGAAAGCATTAAGAACAGCTACACAAGGTCACGTGACAGCCAACTCTCATCCTCATTTGATGTGGGCTCAGCGTGAGCTCCAGTTTTGAATTTACTATATGAGTAAATTCTTAAACACGTCCGAAATTATCATTATGATAAACTCGCGGCACATTTTGAATTTATCATAATGATAAATTCGCGGCTTCAACCCTATAAACCACTAACTCTAAATTTTTAACTTTTTTAACTTTATTGAAAAACTAACTTTTTTTCTTTTTTAAAACTTTTTTAAGACTTTTTTTAAACTTTTTCCACCCCCGCGCGACCGGCCTCCCTTTTAGCACAGAGGAGATATATACATGCAGAGAGGAAACACACGGTAAATTATGTTACGCCGATATATTAAGTCTATTAACTAAATAATAATATACATAAAAATATTATACTCTACTTGAATTGAAACGTACTATTTATATTTATTTACAAGTACAGCGAACCAGAAAAGCATTAAATATTCAGTTAGTATATCATATTTTATAGCAGTTCACTGAAAATGTAAACAAAGTTCGCGCATGCAGTGCACAGGAGTGGACATCATCTTTAAAGCAGTTTAGTTTAACACAGATTGCTTCAAAACAAAACAAACAAGGCGCCGCACTACGCAAAGTAAAAGTTGCCTTCGCGTGGAAAATATGGCTTTTATCTTTATTTTTAAATGGAAAAGCATTTACCTTAAACAAGACTAACAAAAATTACATAGTTGAGTGGAATTTTCAAGCTTTTAGCGTTGTATAATTTGATCATATAACAAATCCAGGAAAAGTTTGCCGGTGGAATGTTCCCCATAAACGCGTAAGTAATTAAGAGAGCTTGCCTGTAAGAATCACAGAATGTGTGGCAGATATGAAAAACTGAAAGTTCTTCAATTTCCCTCGTTTTAATATATATTGTAGACCTATCCAATCCCACATATTTACTGAAGTTTCAGCCATCAAACAAAAAATGAAGGAAAGTTAGAGCACTTCAAAAATCGAACCAAAAATGACGCGAAATGTCCAAGAAATTACGCTATATAAAGCAGTCAACATCATGTGCTGTGCTGAGCGCGCATTATAAGTTTTTGCTCTGCTGTTACAATATATGTCTTTAGAATATATGGAACTTCCTCGTGATATCTTTTCTCCATAAATCGAAACTTATTGACTTGGTTATTTTAGATCAAAGATGGTTGAAATTTCCGGGTTTTCCAAACTAGCCAAAGTACGTCTTGTGAATCGCCTATTTAAATATGGTCCTACTTTCTTTATAAATGTACATATGCATAATTTGTTAGGGATAGGATTTAGTCATTCGACGACGATTTCAGATGTTTGGGATTCTTTTGTGTCTTGGCGAAATTTGATCTTAAACATGTACAATATTAGCGTAATGGGCAATTCCAGCTATAGACTAAATTTTGATTTTGGGCAAGAAAAACAAAATCCATCAGCACAGCTAGAAAGAGCTTGATAAAATTAGTAAAATTACAAAGTTTGGTTGCAAAATGTTGAAAAATGAGGAAAATATAGCCCTGCGAAATTTGCAAATTTTGTATTAATTTGTCCGCAATAGACCATTTGCGTAACAGACTAAATTTTGATCTAAACAAGTTTAGACAAAAATTTCATCCCAGCTTGAAAGAGCATCACAAAATTAGTGATATTCCAAAGTTTCGTTGCGAAATGTTGTAAAATGCGGAAAATATAGCCTTGCGAAGTTTGCAATTTTCAGTCATTTTAGATTACAAACGGGAAATTGACAGCCTCGAAGGGTTTGGGGCTGGATCAATTTCCCGTTTGTAATCTAAAATGACTGAAAATTGCAAACTTTACAAGGCTATATTTTCCGCATTTTACAACATTTCCCAACGAAACTTTGGAATATTACTAATTTTGTGATGCTCTTTCAAGCTGTGATGAAATTTTTGTTCAGATAAAAATTTAGCCTATTGCGCAAGTGGTCAATTGCACCACTTTTGGCCCAAATGTGGTATACAAAATTTGCAAATTTCGTATTGCTATTAGTTTCCTCATTTTGCAACATTTCGCGGCCAAACTTTGCAATTTTACTAATTTTAACATGCTCTTTCTGGATGGATTTTGTTCTTCTTGCCTAGATCAAAATTTAGTCTATATATGATCTATAGCTGGAATTGCCCATTGAGTGGTTCGTATTAACTGGAGCGTGACACTGTGAATATTATTTCTTAAATTTTTTTCAAAACGATTCTGTGTTTACTGTAGTCGTCACTGAGAACACACGCTTCACTCTTATATATCGGTCATGCGTTTTTAAATTAACTCAAATTTACACTATGAAAAACACAATCATGCAGATATGCAAATACTATACAAATATAAATAAAAACGTTGTCGTTGAATGGAAAATCAGCTGAAAAAGGTTAGAATACAGGATGGTAAGCGTGATCGTTTCTAGAGTGCCTGCGACGAATTATGTCGTGGTCTAGCACGTAACTAAAGAAAAAAACCAGTTCCAAGATTGTTTACAAGATAAAATAATATTATTATTAATCAAATATTATTTGATTTGTAACCTACGCTGTTATAAACCCGGAAGTAACTTTCTCAACACAGTTGTAAATAAACGCACGCACCAGTATGGAATGAAGGCGATGTGCACGGCACATGTGCCGTGCACAAAGGCTGCAATCGGTGCACAAATTGGTGCACAACTTCCTTCTGTTATTGGTGCACAAAAAATTTGGATTTTCACAACGCACGTTATCTATATTTATTATATAAAGTATAGTGCTTTATGTTATATGTAAACAACGAGTTTGAGTGTTTCATCAGGGGATCCAAACACGAGAAAACTGTATGAAACACGAGCGCGAAGCGCGAGTGTTTTATTGTTTTCGAGTGTTTGGTCCCCTGATGAAACACGAGAAACGAGTTGTTTACACAACATCTCAAACGAAAACATTTCATTGGCTTATATATATTATTATAGTATATTGTTGTGTATTGACTTGTATTTGTAATTAGGATCTCAGTTATTAGATGAAAACCGTTTTTCATCTAACAACAGTGATGGTATATGATTTTTAGCGTGTTTCCTTGCGGTATCCAACCTCAATCATGTGACGAATTAGGGTGAGTTCATTCGCTAATTTGCTCATGAATTATTAATGAGTTTGAGATAGAGATTTCGAGCACTGATAAAAGTGATAATCTCGCATGTGAGATTATTCATGATAATCTCACATGTGAAAATTGTCGCTTTTCAATTATCGCTTTTCTGTAAAAATTATCGCTTTTCAAAGACTGTCCTTTATATAATAAACAGAAATATACATGGGTGCTTGGAAATACCAGATTTAATTCTCGTGTTGAACATGTCTCACTCGTTCGCTGCACTCACTTGTGAGATATCATGTTCAACACTCGAAATAAATCTGGTATTTCCAAGCACCCATGTATTATTCTCTATATATTTTTAAAAACTACTGGAACTATGGTGTGTAATAACTAAATAATTGGTGAATTCAGAAATTCTGACCTTCGCTGCTACACACTTGCTACCCCTCCCCCCAAGAATCTTAATTTTGAACGTGCACAGGTCATGAGCCCGCTGGCTATGTGCACAACAGGTGGTGCACAACCAAAGTTGCGTTTAAATTGTGCGGTGCACAGAAATGTTACATTCCATACTGGCGCACGCAGCGAGACTAATTGTCCACTGTAGTTTAAAATTGCAACTGAAACTGTCTGATTATGTTACATTGGTTTGTTACAGTTCTTGAAGCATAAAGGTAAGTCCATTGTATTTTTCGTATTTCCTTAGCTTTATCTCGATTAAGTTTTAATTTAATTTACACGGAAATATTTAACTAAGAGTCTAAGTGTTTTCCCAATCACCAAATGTAATGTAACTTCCACCGACAAAAATATTAATGGGAAGAATTGTTTCTGCTCTACCATCATATTAATTTGGTACAGCTCATTACAAGTAGTATTGCAGGAAATTGGGTAATTGGGAAATCATCAGGATAGTAATTACGTGTCTTAAAGTTCTGTAAATTCGCATTAGAAACTGAACTGAACCATTTACTACAGACATAAAAAACATGCAGTCGCGAGACTGCACGTGCTACTGTTGTTTACAAACAATATAACAATGCACGGAAAGTATTACATGTAACCAGACACAGTTCTATATTGCCCTAGTATCTTCTAGGGACAAACCTATAAAACAAACCGGTGCCCTAGTGTCTTCTAGCGACAAACCTAAAACAAAGTCAAAACCGTCGACACTAAAGTGCATGACAGAATAAATAGTTGCATATTGACAACAGTTTGTCCTGAAGCGGGATTTCAAGGCCCCCCTCCCCTATTGGCAGACCCCCCCCCCCTCCCCATTGTTGAAACCCGTCGGAAAATTGGAAATTTGTTATGTTGTCGAATCGATACGTAAGAAAAGTTATTTCAAAGTATGTGTAATAAAATGCAAGTCGACATGAATGTATCGATAGGAAATGTAAACAATTAAATATGCAGCGTCAGCAGCAATAAAAATAATTATTACCTTAGAGATTACATCAAGTAAATATGCTTGTGATTCCGCATAAACGTACAAACTCACAGACAGAATCAGTAAAGCCGGTGTCAAACTTGGACGGGCACCGCAATTTAAAGCCATATAACCTTGGGGCTGCGGCTATGTTTTTTACGTTCGAAAAAAGTTAAAATGCATGCTTGGTCGTGCGTGCGTACGTGCGTGCGCGCAGTATGTATATACACATATACTGTAGACAAAGTAACTTGAATGCAAAGAAAATCATTAAGAAGTAAACTCTGTGTTCTCAGTGTCATTTACAGTGAAGCATGTTAACTTTTTGAATAGAACAAGCGTAAGATATTGGAATCGTAACGCGCCGGTTAATAAAATCCAAGCACGCAATTACGCTAATATTGCACATGTTTAAGATCAGATTTCGCCAAGACACGAAAGAATCCCAAACATCTGAAATAGTCGTCGAATGACTACATCCTAACCCTAACGAATTATGCGTATGTACCTTTATAAAGAAAGTAGGACCATTTTTAAATAGGCGATTTCCAAGACGTACTTTGGCTAGTTTGGAGAACCCGGAAATTTCAACCATTTTTGATCTAAAATAACCAAGTCAATAACATTTCGATTTATGGAGAAAAGATATCACAAGAAAGTTCCATATATTCTAAAAACATATATTGGAACAGCAGACCAAAACTTATAATGCGCGCTCAGCACAGCACATGATGTTTACTGCTTTATTTTGCGACATTTCGTGGACATTTCGCGTCATTTTTGGTTCGAGTTTTGAAGTACTCTAACTTTTCTTCATTTTGTGTTTCATGGCTGAAGCTTCAGTAAATATGTGGGGTTGGATAGGTCTACAATATATATAAAATCGAGGGAAATTGAAGAACTTTCAGTTTTTCATATCTGCCAGAAAATGGTGAATTATTGCGATTTTTACAGACAAGCTCTCTTAAAACTACAATTGTCTCGAACATTTTATGGAAATTATTAATAAGTAATAGCATGGTTTCTCGTGAAATTTGGATAGACTCCATGCGCTCGTGAGTTTTTGAAAAACTCACTCGTGCATGTTAAATCCAAATTGCACTCGAAACCATGCTATCTATACCTATGGCTATATACCAAAATTACATTAATTAACTATTTTATTAAATTTGATAATGCAGAAAAATAAAACTATGCATATTATAGAAGTATTCATGTGTTTTTATATCCAAGAGTTATATTTTGAAGAATTTATGTCATTCGATGCTTCGTTTTTTATACATGGGCGTCTGAAATTCCCAGCCAGTGCATTTCACGATTTTAAATTTAATAAGGAGTAGATAGGGAAAAAAACAAACTTTTGCAAAATAAAATTTTGTGTTGACACTTTTAATTAAAGGAAATCAATAAAAGTGATCGC
This sequence comes from Paramuricea clavata, assembly GCA_902702795.2. Lineage (NCBI taxonomy): Eukaryota > Metazoa > Cnidaria > Anthozoa > Malacalcyonacea > Plexauridae > Paramuricea > Paramuricea clavata. The sequence goes on along the minus strand of CACRXK020003011.1, from coordinate 23,888 downwards.
TTACCGTTATTCTACAATAATTTATTGAACAGAATTTCCATGGGTATCTCATTTTTAAAAAAAAAACGATTTGCACCTTGGAACGGCGTTTTCCCTATCTTTTGCTATGAAATTTCGGCGACGGCACTGGCTGGGAAATTTTGCGTGGCGCGTGGAACGCGTGACACAAAAAGTGAGGTTATCGAGTGTCAGTTTCCTCCCTGTATATCTCTCCTCTGTGCTTTTAGTGACATTACATTTATAACAAAAAGTCTTGTCCAATGCTTGTGGTTTTATTATTAACTCTATTGATAAATTCAAAATTTGCCGCGAATTTATCATAATGATAATGTGTTCAAGAATTTACTCATATAGTAAATTCAAAGGTGGAGCTCATATTGTGTGGGCTTTAGTTATAGTCTGCTAGTTTGTTAGCTTGTTAGTCTGCTATAGTTAGCTTGTTCGGAATCATAAGCTTTGATATATATTCAAAAATTGTGGCGCATTTGTCTTGCGCATGCTCCAGGGCACTGCACTGTAATGTTATCCATTTTGCAGAGTGGTACATTGGGAGACGAATTATATTGTATAATAATGATACAATAACATTATATAATGAGGATCTCCCAGGGGTTTTCTGGGACATGGGAATAAAGGAACAAAGCCAAAAAGACCATGGTGAAATCTTTGCGTGGAACAAGAAAACAAAGGAAAAATTTCCAAGCGAACAGCAAAACACCGACCCCTGCTGGGAGACCGTCATTATATCTTCACGCCGCCGTGTAATATCCTCTCTATATAATATGGTGCCACATTGTTCATATATTATATAATAGAGAGTGAGATGTTGAAAAATACACAGTGAAATATTTTCTTTATCTTCACTAGTGCAGATATCGATCACGTAACTTTTTCCAATTTGCTTTTGAGTGTGTTGCTTTATAATAAACAGAACATTACACGGTGGCTTGAAGATATCACTTTTACCTTCTCGTGTTGAAAACAATAGATAGCTTAAGATCTACGATGTCGACGTCAGCTAGGACGTCCGGGCTAAGCAGAGGACTGGGTCTAGGACGTCCTCCTAAATAAGTAGATAGCTCAATATCTAACGACCTCAGATATTTAGGGCGGCAAGCGGAAGTAAATTGGTAATAGTTTTTGAAGTGTGCATGTGTCTCTCTCAATTTCTCGTCGTCTACCAAACGTCGACAACCTCACAACAATACTTTTACCGTTGTGTATGCAAGAGCATAAAAAACGGTAATGGATTCACACCTCTCTTTTAAATTCATTTTCAAAAGGATGTAAATATCTATAGTTTAAATGTCGACGTCGTGAATCTTAAGTGGAAGTTTATTTATTTAGCACGACGTCCGAGTCCCAATCCTCTGCTTAGCATAACGTCGTAGCTGACGTCGACGTCGTAGATCTTAAGCTATCTAATATTTACAGCACTCACCCGCTGCGCTCGTTCGTAAAATATTGTTTTCACCACTCGAAGATAAAAGTCATATCTTCGCGCCGCCGTGTAATATCCTCTCTATATGATATGGTGCCACAATGTTCATATTCTTAAAATTGTATACCTGAAAAAGTAGCATATTCTCAATTATTATATTTGATTATTCATATAATGTTACAGCTGGGGTTAAAATGAAAACTTGGTACGGCATCAAGGAAAATGACGTTAAAAGATTATACAACGACCCTCGTTATCCAGACAACCCCGACAAGGTGAAAATACTTCCAAATTTTCACACAGGTCTAAACATCGCTGACAACTATGGAAGCATCCTTTCGGCATTATATCAGGTAAAGCACTATCAAAAGGCTTACATGCAAATGTATATAGTAAGACATGTAGGACGCATGTTGGGAGATTTTGCGTCCGTAATACAGTGACAGTATCTTTGATAGAATAAATTGGTAGAATAAAATTGATAGAATAAATTTTTCCGAAAATTTTTTTTTCTGAACAACGACCTCCCACCCCACCCCCCACCCCCCGTCGCCAAAAAATTTCGGTCAGTGTACCATTTTAGGGGTAAAAAAAATTTTCCGGAGTAAAAGAATTTTCCGGACGAGTACGTTGATAATACTTTCCAGGGACTTTATTTCGTTTTTCTATCCCTAATTTCGGTACTTAAACCAATAAAACAGATATCTTGTCCTTCGCGCGGAAATATTTAACACACAAAAAAGACTGGAACCCAACAAAAATTTTTCAGGGGCCCCCAGCACCTCGGGGCCCGGGGGAATTCCCCCCCCCCCTCTGCCCCCCTCTCGGCGGCCCTGGTTTTGGAGTATCTTTGGTTTTGCTTTATACAATATATCGTATTCGCATTAGGATCCGTTCCGCAAAATGCATCTACTAGCTGTGAACGATGATGTATTACTCAGCCACTCCTCCGTAAGTAAGCAGACAGGGCGCTAATTAAAGACACCCCAAATTTTGGGGTGTCACGTGACCAGCGTGTACCAGGGTCTTTGTTGGAGCGTGTTTGGGAGGAGATCAGAAGTAGAGAGGAGAGGCTTTCGAGGTTGGAATTTTCACACTTTAGTAGAATTTTCTTTAGGAAAAGGATAAGATCTCTGACAAGCAATCGACTGACCTGTACTGCGCCCTTTGCATGAAAGTTGTGAAACCGCTTAGCGATTAGTGTTATGTTAATTAAAAGAAGGGTCTATGCACGCTTGATCCTTGGAAGCATACCCTGCACGGACTGATTTTACAATTTGTTTTACGAATTTCCGACACCAATGAAAGCGATATTAAATATATTAAGCAATGACGGTTCGATTCATGGAAGCATCATTTTCAATAAATTAAAAATTACAAGCACGTGAGTTCGTATAGTGTTATGACGTTATAGCAAACAGTTGGGCAACTAATTGCAATAAAGGACGATTATGCATGAGGACGCAGTACAGTACAAGTAAGTAATTAGAATCTATGTGTACAACAATAAATTTAATTGAAATTGATATAATATAAAGTAATGAAATATAAACTATAATATGATAATATACAATATTTCGAAAATATTAATTTAAATACGGCACAAGAATACATAAAATAAATCATACATTTATAATGTTCATACATTTTTAGGGGGCTTGAAGTTACCCTGTTTAGAAAGGACGAAGCGTTGTTGCATGCATGTTCAAGTATAATTTATGTTCTAGCTAAGAAATATCTTATAATTCTAATGATTTTCTGTTTAACATGTTCTTTAGCCTTTGCAGACAGGCAATTATACGTTTTATGTTGCATGTGACAACACATGTGAGGTGTTTTGGGGAGAAACGATGGAAGGCGGAAAACTAACGAAGATAATTTCTCTCAGAATGTCTACAGGATATCAAAGGTGGAAGTAAGATAGAATTTCATAGAAAGATAAAACATTTCATACTTCTTCCAGCAATTAACTGTTTGACCATTTTTTCCAATTAAACTGTACTCAAAACAATTATATTTTATGTTCACGTTTTCTTTTCATTTCATTTCACTCTAGTAAAACGCCAAAGCAAAAGTCTCATCCAATTTATATGGTGAAAGATATAGATTGTATAGGATTGAAGCAACATTAAAGGAAGGTGTGAAAGCCGATTATCTCACTCTGGCTATGCAACTACCCAGTGGTGAATTTCTATAATCTATTCCATCAGGACAACTATTCTCTATTTTGTGACTTTCATGAATTGTTACATACACTACTAGCCATTGCTTATCAAGATATAATGGTCTAAACGGAAGTCATTTGTGAGTTTTTGTCAATTTTTCAACTAAGTCATTTGTCAGGTTTTCTTCAAGTTTATTTTGTGCACGGTCACGGTGATTGACCTCGTTGTAATTTCGTATGGTGTAAGTAATAGCATGGTTTCGAGTGCAATTTGGATAAAACATGCACGAGTGAGTTATTCAAAGACCTCAAAATAGCACAGGTCCGAGCGAGGAGTGTTATTTGAGGTCTTTGAAAAACTCACGAGTGCATGCATGTTTATCCAAATTTCACGAGAAACCATGCTATTACTTATTAATAATTTACATAAAAATAAAATACATCAGCTTTGTCCCGTAACAATTATAAGTTCTGTTGACCCATTGCTGTAATTTAGCTATCACTTTTATTTCAATATTTTTCTTATTTTCATTATTTTAAAAAACTGTTCCAACTTTGGAAATCACAAAATTTAATTTGCTGTAGGATGTTTTAACAAAGACCAGCAATGACATAGCATGCCAAAATTTTATTAAGTGGATAACATTAGTAAAGTAGCTTGAATTGGCAAAGCATGCCTTCAAGTATATGAGATATTCCGAGTATTTCAGTTCAGGACAAAAATAAACCATCTCTCTATACGAACGACATTTTCAAACGTGCACGCCCGCAAAAACAACGGGCGCAAGTGGTGCGAAACGCGGACAAAAAATGAACAGGGGATGAAAGAAAGTCACCAAACTTTTAAGGTGTCCACCTTGATTAGGCTTGTTTACAAAACATTGTAGCATTCCATGGCGATAGGAGTACTAAGTATTCGTTTTTGTATTTTTTTGTTTCTCTGTGGCTTATTCCTATTGTTTTTTTCCTGACGGGCGCCAGTATTTCGTGTTACCAAATTGGATGTTTCTTTTCATTTTTTACAAGTTCAAGTAAATTTGATAATTTTATAATTTTTCATTGTTGGGCACGGATATGTGGTTGCATTCCCTGTACAAGTGTATGATTTAAATACTTAGGCAGATCGAGAAATGACATATTTTAAAAGCAAGTGTGTGCATCTAGGTCATCAGCCAATCAATTACTGAATGAGGTTAAGCAAGATATGACGTACGAATTATCAAGTCGGACGTTATCAACCGAAGCCGCGAAGGCTAAGTTAATAACACAAACTGAGGACTTCATATTTCTTCATATCTCGCGGAAACTAAATTCAATAAATGTTTCATTATTTATTAAAAGATCAATGAAAACACATCAGCACCTGTAGATTCAATCCATCGAAATAATGACCAGTTCTTCTCCCATATGCAGAAAATCTTTCCTTTCTTCTTTCTTTTGATATTCATTTTTTATATTTTACAGTCAAATCCGGTGTTCTGTTGCGGGCAACATTGCAATATTGTCACGCATTATTGATCGGCTGATTGCTCTAGCAAATTGTAACCGACGCGAAGTCGTGAACAAATTGTAATTTTTACGTCCAGTAACAGTATTGAACCATTAACTGCAAAATTCAAACGTTCATAATATGATTTGCAAGCAAGTTTGTAAGTAAAGCCCGATTGGCTGCTACTGATCGAGTACAAAATAAGCCAATGAAATACTTGGCATCTGACATTTGGGCAGAACCTATCGACAAATTGTCGACACGCCCAATAATTGCAACTGTATGTAAAAATTGCAAATTGTTCGGGTTGGTTGCAATTTGCTGTAGCAATGATGTAGCCGATTAATATTGCAATATTGTGTGACAATATTGCAATGTTGCCGGCAACGGAACACCGGAATTGACTGTAAAATTTGTTTCCTCCGCACCTGCGAACACGGCCGAAGGCTGTAACACATTGTTTTGGTCATGTGTGTTTCCACATTTCGTATTCGTATTTCCACAACATAAATAACTAGTCGTTTTATAATTTATTCCTATATTTCTAAAATATTTATTACTTCAAGTTATTAATATGTTTGTTATCATCATTAGCATCGCTATCATCAACATCATCATCACTGTCTACAGGTAACTTCTCGTACTCATTGACATGTTTTGAAAATTTAAGATAACACAGAAATATGGCGAACATAATGGCAGTCATACCAGCATAAAGGATAAGTGTGCTGCGTACTCCAATTGCGTGAAAAAGTAATCCAAAAAACGTTGCACCGCAGTCCACTCCAAGCATAAAAAACATCGATTCAAATCCTGAAAATAGAAAAAGGTAGTCGTCAGATAGTCTTAGTTGTATATTGCACAAACTTGAACGCAAATAAGATTTTTTCCGACCACTTGCTAACGTCATACTTTTCCTGCGTCCATGAAAAACAGCGATAAACTGCGATATTTATATCTTGTATACTTAAAAATAAAGTTTCAAATTTGTTCATAGGAACGACGCTTCAAGGTTCGTTTACTTTTCTTTAAGGAGGCTTGGGAAAAACTTGGTTGACAGTTTAAACGGACAGACAGACAGACAGTCAGACAGCAGACAGTCCCCGCTCATTTTCGTAGAATACACCAACGACTAAACATTGTACCACTTACTTTCAGCTAAACGAATGAATATATGACTGTTTTGTGCTAGAAATACAAATGAAAAAGGTCCTAAAAGACAAATTCGCTCAACTCAGAAGCGGCTGTATAAAATCAAATCAAAAGCGGTGTTTCCACTATAACAACTGTATAGTTCCATTTTTCATTCGTATTCATTGCAAATGAATTAGAAATGTATTGCCTGTTGCGGAATGCGAAAACAACGAAATTATTTTGTTGTTTTTTTATCCAAACGTTTAATTATAAAATATCTTCAACATTTCTACAAATTCAGTTATTCTTTTATTTTTGAGGCAGTGATAAAGCCATTTAAAAGTTGTAGTAGATTAACTTTGAATATAACAGTAATTAATATATATAACAGTAAACTAGAAGTTACTAACGCAAGGAATTGCTGCCTCGCGGCCAAAACTTTGGGTTAGGTTGTTCAAAATCTGTATATATCCGTGGATAATTCAAAACTAAATAACACTATAATGGAAACACATGTACAGCACTATTATAATTTTTAAACAATGAAAATTGTATTTTATTGTAAGAATCGCGTGCATATATGTTACAACAATATTCTAATTATCTAAAATTAAGAAAACAGTTCTCTGTAATGAAACAGGTAATTTTCTGAGCACTCCAAACAATAGTAGCTAATAAAAATTAAGAAATTATGGGTCATTCCACGGCTTATTTCTCCGACAATATATGTATAATGTGACCCGCAGGGCTATCTCCACACGTTTAGCTACTGTATTTGTTATGCGATTTGTTATGCGAAGGATAATGTCACTAATATTCTTAGACACAAAGTCAAGTGTGGTCACTTCTAGAGTAATAACCTGGAATGTCAATGACTCACAGTTAATAACAGTATTAATAGTGGATAAATATAATGCACAAGAGCCAAGGACTGTTAATACTATTAACAATGGAAATATAACATTATGTATACCATATCAACACTATTATCAGTTATTCTTTTATTTTTGAGGCAGTGATAAAGCCATTTAAAAGTTGTAGTAGATTAACTTTGAATATAACAGTAATTAATATATATAACAGTAAACTAGAAGTTACTAACGCAAGGAAATTGCTGCCTCGCGGCCAAAACTTTGGGTTAGGTTGTTCAAAATCTGTTCATAATCCGTGGATAATTCAAAACTAAATAACACTATAATGGAAACATAATACTATTATAATTTTAAACAATGAAAATCGTATTTTATTGTAAGAATCGCGTGCATATATGTTACAACAATATTCTAATTATCTAAAATTAAGAAAACAGTTCTCTGTAATGAAACAGGTAATTTTCTGAGCACTCCAAACAATAGTAGCTAATAAAAATTAAGAAATTATGGGTCATTCCACGGCTTATTTCTCCGACAATATATGTATAATGTGACCCGCAGGGCTATCTCCACACGTTTAGCTACTGTATTTGTTATGCGATTTGTTATGCGAAGGATAATGTCACTAATATTCTTAGACACAAAGTCAAGTGTGGTCACTTCTAGAGTAATAACCTGGAATGTCAATGACTCACAGTTAATAACAGTATTAATAGTGGATAAATATAATGCACAAGAGCCAAGGACTGTTAATACTATTAACAATGGAAATATAACATTATGTATACCATATCAACACTATTATCAGTTATTCTTTTATTTTTGAGGCAGTGATAAAGCCATTTAAAAGTTGTAGTAGATTAACTTTGAATATAACAGTAATTAATATATATAACAGTAAACTAGAAGTTACTAACGCAAGGAATTGCTGCCTCGCGGCCAAAACTTTGGGTTAGGTTGTTCAAAATCTGTATATATCCGTGGATAATTCAAAACTAAATAACACTATAATGGAAACACATGTACAGCACTATTATAATTTTTAAACAATGAAAATTGTATTTTATTGTAAGAATCGCGTGCATATATGTTACAACAATATTCTAATTATCTAAAATTAAGAAAACAGTTCTCTGTAATGAAACAGGTAATTTTCTGAGCACTCCAAACAATAGTAGCTAATAAAAATTAAGAAATTATTGGTCATTCCACGGCTTATTTCTCCGACAATATATGTATAATGTGACCCGCAGGGCTATCTCCACACGTTTAGCTACTGTATTTGTTATGCGATTTGTTATGCGAAGGATAATGTCACTAATATTCTTAGACACAAAGTCAAGTGTGGTCACTTCTAGAGTAATAACCTGGAATGTCCATGACTCACAGTTAATAACAGTATTAATAGTGGATAAATATAATGCACAAGAGCCAAGGACTGTTAATACTATTAACAATGGAAATATAACATTATGTATACCATATCAACACTATTATACAGGTGTCCCAAAAAATCCGAAAAACCATTGAAATAACGTATTGTTAAAATTTGAATGCCCTAGCACTAAGCCCAACGAAAAGTGCCAAAGATGCGTAAAGTATTAACAAGGGTGAATATATTAAACATGGAGTTATTAAGAAATTAAAATATCTTTGTAAAGCACACGATTTTCTGCTTTTGGGAATTGAAAAGTGCTCCTCAAACGGGTTTTTTATGCATAAAATTTACTTACGTCAAGCTTTGATGCACGTGTGGGTTCAGCAGAGTGCTGAGGCATTCAAATTCTAACAATACATTTATTTCAATAGTTTTCGGGGTTTTTGGGACACCCTATATACATATACATAACACTATTAATAATGAAGCAGATGCGTAACACTATTATAATTATATCCTGTCTGTCTGTCTGTATAATGTTTTTTTTACAAAAAACTGTTGGGTTTGTGGCGGTTGCCATTCTTTATTATATTCAATTTGAGCACATAAGTTTCTTATAGCTTTATTTTACACGACAGACAGAATACAACTCACGCTTTTACAATGAATATACACTATTTACATAAGTTACGCTTTACGGTGATTGGTCAGATATTTACCAAATATAGTCATGAGTCTCTTGCTCTTTATCTATATGTAACTTAATATACCAATTACTAATAACATTACAACTAACAATTGTTTCTACTTTAATAACATAAATTACGTAATACATAAGAGCACAACTTAACACCCCCCCTTGCTCGCAATGTCCTAACTTCGCCTACTTTACTCCTACTTCACAACTAATTACAGATAAAATATTTGAACTTATCCATCCTAACTTTACTTACCGGTTTTGTGAATATGTCCGCTAAATTATCCTCGCTTGCGATATACCTTAAGCTTATTGCGCCTTGCTGCGCTTCGCTCCTTATAAAATGGTATTTTATGTCAATATGCTTGGACCGCTTATGGAATGCTGGATTCTTTGCTAACTTGATCGCGCCTTGGTTATCAGCATTAATCAACACCTTATTACTTACCTGTAATATCCCTAAATCAATACACAACTGCTTTAAAAACTTACCTTCTTGCACAGTTTCAGCCAGTGCGATATATTCGGCTTCACAAGTGGACAGCGCAACTGTCTGCTGTTTCTTACTTTTCCAGGACACCAAAGGTCCTGATTCTGACAGTTGAAAACAATAACCTGAAATACTCTTTCTATCACTAACACAACCTCCCCAATCAGAGTCACTAAAACCTATCAACTCCAAAGGTTGTTTCATTTTTCTGAACTTTAAACTTAAAACAGACGTTCCTTTCAAGTACCTAAGAACATGCTTTGCTGCATTTAAAGCTGCTGCCGTAGGTTTTGACATATGTTGAGATAACTTTGTCACAATGTGGCACAAATCTGGCCTTGTACCTGTCATGACATAAATAAGGCTTCCAACAATCTGCCTATAGGAGTTGGGATCCTCTAAGACAGGTGATTCCATATCAATAACCTTGTCAAATCCAAGAACAGATGGGGTTGTCTTAGGTTTACAATTATTCATTCCAAATTTTTCTAACACCTTTTCAATATAGCGAGTTTGGTTCATCTCTATCATACCATCAGAACATTTGAACTCAGTGCCCAAGAACCAATGTAAGACTCCTAAATCCTTCATCTTAAACCTTTCACTTAAATTTCCCTTCACCGTTTGTAACAAATCAGAGTTACTTGCAGAAATAAGTAAATCATCTACCCAAATAATCAAGATAATGCACTTACTGGCATCACCATCAACAAACTTATGGTAGACACAAGGGTCAGCCTGGGATTGCATAAACCCTTCCTTCACCAAGTAGTTATGAAGTGTTGCATTCCAGTTCCTACCACTCTGTTTGAGACCGTACAGAGACTTGTTGAGTTTGCAAACAAGTTTCTTACCATTTCCCCCCACTTTTTCATAGCCCTTAGGTTGTTCAACAAAGATGTCACAATCAATGGGGGCATTTAGATATGCTGCCTTAACATCCATCTGATGGACAATCATATCGTTTTGCACCGCGTGCTGCATTAATACTCGAATTGAGCTCATCCGAGCTGTTGGTGCAAATGTTTCATGGTAGTCCACACCTGGGACTTGGGAATAGCCTTTCGCTACGTACCTAGCCTTATATGTCTCTTCGTCGTTAGGACCTGATTTAATTGTGTACACCCATTTTCCACCTACTATCTCGCGGTTGGGTGGAACCATGGTAAGTGTAAATGTTTCATTACTTACCAGAGAGTCAAATTCTTCATCCATTGCCTTTTTCCACCTAGCTGAATCTGGTGAATTTACTGCTTGTGAATAACAAGCTGGGATGTCATTCATCCTATAGCAATAATCTATTGCAACATTAGCGCTACTATCAGTGATACTTTCTACAACATACTCACTTAGGTAAGCGGGTTTATTGTGAGTCCTGGTAGGGTACCTTACTCTACTTACTTCACCCTCTACTGGTGGAATAGCTGGTTCAATATTCTCATCAGCTCCAGTTTGTTGCTCACCGTAAGAAGTATTGCGGGGAAGTGAGACAACCTCTTCGTCAATTTGACGGTTCTCGTTATCAAATTCAGTTGAATCAAAGAATTTAACACATCTCACTCGTTCAACTTTCATGCTTTCTGGATAGTACACCAAATATGCAGGGCTATTTTTGTCATACCCTACAAAAATCCCCTCCTTACTTCTAGGTTCAAGCTTCTTAGAACCTTGCACATATGCATAGCATACTGCACCAAATACGTGCATATTATTCAGATTTGGCTTTATGCCAGTTAAGGCTTCATATGGGGTTTTGCCCAATCTGTCATTGAAGCACCTATTCCTTATATATGCTGAAGCCATCACAGCATATGTCCATAACATTTTGGGTAACTTGGCTTCTAACAACAAACACCTTGCCATATTAAATAAGCTAAGCCAAGCTCTTTCTGCTGTGCCATTTTGATGGGGTGAATATGGGGCACACGTTTCATGTTTAATTGTGTTCTCTCGGAGTAGAGACTTAAACTTTTGCCCAATAAATTCCCCACCATTATCACTTCTGATACATTTCACTTTACCAAGAGGGGCAATATCTGCTAAAAATTGTTTAGTAGCTTCGACTGTATCAGATTTATGCTTTAAAAAATATATCATGATAACACCAGAGTAATCATCCACAAAAGACAATGCATAATTGAAACCATCCTTACCACCTGGACTAATTGGTCCAGCTAAATCTGAATGAACTAAATCAAATGGGGCATTGGCTCTCTTATCAGGTGTCCTATTTCTCGACTGGGTCATCTTACCTTGTGTGCATGTTTTACATTCCACTTCCTTATGACTAGTGATCTTCATTCCATCTACAACATTTTCAAGCTTACGAATATCTGAAAAATTACAGTGCCCTAGAATTCTATGCCACTCTAAAATTGTACCCGCATTATTCTTGGAAGATGAAATACCGTTTAGGTAATATAAACGACCTACCTGTTCAATATTAAAAACTGCACCATCCGAGCTCTTAAAACTCTTGTTATGCTTATCTAGGCTTATGCTTGCGCCCTCTTCTATTGCTGCATTGACTGAAAAGATATCCTGCTGATACGATGGGACATAAAGCGCATTATTTAAAATTAGATCATGAGAACTTCCGTTTACGTCATATAGCTTAACCTTCGCAACGCCCTTACCTGTCACAACCTTAGCCTTACTGCCATCTGCGAGCTCTATAATGTGCGCATTTGGGTCAAAATCTTCATCAAAACTTATAAACTTAGATTTATCATTTACAATATGGCTAGTAGCGCCAGTATCTACTAAAAGATTGTTACTATAACTCTTACCACAGGCACTACTGTCACTGACTTTAAATGTAAACGTATGCTCACTGTTCTCAGTCTTCGTTCTTCCTTGATCTTCGGCTTTCTTCGCAGAATCGTTTCTCCCCATATTTGATCGGCATTCCTTCGTATCATGCGTTTTGTTTCTACAACGACTGCACCACTTTCCGTTTCCGTTCTTTCCCGACTTCGACCAACATTCAGACTTTTTGTGTCCCTTCTTCCCGCACTTGAAACAAACTCCGTCAAATCTCTCGCCGTTCTTCATGGCCATAATATTTTCTCCCGTCTCGCTGTTACCGTTTCTACTTTTCTCGCTCTCTTCGTAGCTACGCAGTGCGACTTTAAACTCTGCAAATGTCATTTGCTTGTCTCGTTGGACAACTATCGCCGAGAATGTCTTAAAGTTACTTGGTAATCCTTTTAGCACCATCGCGATCAATAACGCGTCGCTTACAGCTTCATCTGCGTTTCTCAATGCTGTCGCAGCCGTTTCAGCCCGTATGACATAATCAACGATACTCTCACTGTCCGTTTTCTTGAGCGTCGTCAGTTCTGTGTATAGTGAGATAACTCGAGGCTTGCTCTTTCCTTGGTAGTGCTGTCGCAATATCTCCAATGCTCTCTGCCCGTCGTCTTTTGCTTCGCGTATAACTAGCGCCAAACTTCTGTCGTCTAGGCATTGTACCAACTCCGCGAAAGCATCTCCGTTCCTCGACGCATCGGGTTCTTTATCACCTGGCACAAATACATCGTGTAATTTTTGTAGCCTTATTTGCGCCAGAAACTTTACTTCCCATAGTTCATATTTACTTTCATCGCCGTTAAATAGTAGTCCCCTTCTGGGCCCATAACCTGTTGGGTTTGTGGCGGTTGCCATTCTTTATTATATTCAATTTGAGCACATAAGTTTCTTATAGCTTTATTTTACACGACAGACGGAATACAACTCACGCTTTTACAATGAATATACACTATTTACATAAGTTACGCTTTACGGTGATTGGTCAGATATTTACCAAATATAGTCATGAGTCTCTTGCTCTTTATCTATATGTAACTTAATATACCAATTACTAATAACATTACAACTAACAATTGTTTCTACTTTAATAACATAAATTACGTAATACATAAGAGCACAACTTAACAAAAACTGTCAAAAGCTACATATCTTGTAAGCAGGTGAACTTATTAATGATCTTATGACACTATACAAGGCTATACAACACTATCCAATGTTAAGTTATACAAGACTATATAGAACACCATATAAGGCTATACGAGACTATACGACACTATACAGCGTTATACAAGACTATACGACACTATACAACACTATAATACGTTATACAAAACTATACAACAATATATAAGGTTATACGACACTATACAACACTATATACAACGTTATACAAGACTATCAAAATTACGACACTATATATACAGGGTGTATCAATAAAAACGCAACCTCGGAATTTCCTAAGAAATCACTTTGCAATTCTTAAGCATAAAAGATTTTAGGCCCCTAGGAATTGAAATCGAATTGCTAATAGATCATATTACTGTTGTTGTGCATTAAATAAATGCATACATTTTGCTTTATGCACTCGCGTGTGCAGTAATTTTGACAGTTATGCTATTTTAAATTCCCAGGCGCCTTAAATCTTTTGTCTTTAAAACAATGTCGATTTCTTGGGAAATTCCGAGGTTGCGCTTTTTTTGATACACCCTGTATATACAAGAGTGTACATGACACAGCCTAGTCCCAGTCGTTCTGAAGCAAGAGCGAGAAAAAAGTGGATGTAGTACGAGCTGGGACCTAGGTGTGACGTCACCGCTAAAGGTGCTTCAGAACGCCTAGCAGATTTCAGTATTTTTAATATGGCGGGAAAGTTATATATACAAATAACTTTGTAAATATGACAAATGTCGACAATGTGATCATGTTCCATGTCTACATAACCAAATTTAAACTGTATTTTAAATGTGCTCAATTAAAAAGATTTATATACAAATTTACGATACTAAGTCTGTGCAATGGTCGTATAATCGTTGATGTTATTTATATACTCGCAAGTTGTGATCAACACTAGATCGACCATACTGGTATACACAACTACGCTTTATACTTGACAGGTTTAAGTAGCTGAGGAGATTGGAAATATTTGCCTGACATGACTGTGTTGTCGAAACATTTTTAGTCGAAGATTCGGCATAATTTTCAAGCTTCTAGATAGCAGTTAATATGGCTTTATATTTTAGCATAGATTAAGGAATGAATAGATGGCTCACTCCTTTGATGTTTTTGACGCTGCCGGCGCCCACGCATGTTCTTGCCAGAGTATTATTATTATTATTAATGTTAAACACTCCCAGAAGGGTTTTTCAGTGTTCAATACAGAAGTTATAAAAAGTAATTACTTAATTAAATTATATTCTAAAAACTATATAATATACTATTAACACCAAAATATATAATATCAAGCTAGTTATATTTAAGGTAGAATACTTATTAATACTATTTAATTTAAAATTTAGTCAGTAAAAGATGTAATTCAGTTCTGTTCATCGAGAAATTGTTGAACCAAATAACTTCGTAGCCCGCTTTTAAAACGTTCCAAATTAAGATTATGGTCTTTTAGCCATTCTGGCAAACTGTTCCATAAACAAGAAGCTCGGTAGCGAAAAGTACGTTGCCCGGTCGCTGTTCTATATAAAGGTATTTCCAATAATTCGCTAGATCTTGTGTTCAAATTATGTAATTGTGATCTTGTTTGGAACATACGACATAAATATGATGGGGCCATACCATTAACACATTTATAAGCCATTACTGTATCTCGGAATCGCAACATATAATTGACTGGTAACCAGTTAAGCTGTTTTAAAGATGGAGTGATATGGTCGAATTTTTTTGTGCCCGTGACAATACGTGCTGCGAAATTCTGAACTTATTGCAATTTTGCAATGTTTTTCTTCGATGAATTAGACCATATGGTTGAACAGTAATAGAGTTTACTAAAAACCAACGCGTTTATTAAAAGAATTAACGTCTTCATATCAAAAAGGTGCCTTGCTCTATTAATTTGACACAGGCTACCGACACAAGAGGAAACCAGTTTTGTGACGTGTTCATCGTACGTCAAACCACTATCCAGTGTCACGCCTAGATCAGTGGCTGAGGTCACAGGAAACAGTTTTTTCCCCAATAGTAAAATATGGAAATCTGCCGGTATCTGTTTCAACATATAACGAGTTGCGAACACAAGTAATTTCGTCTTATTGGGATTAATAAGCAGACTATTTAGAGAACACCAAGAAACGACTCTCCGTAGATCTTCGTTAAGCTTAGCAGCCGCTGAGTTCACTTCATTGACGGAAAATGACAAAAGTAGCTTCGAGTCGTCGACGTAAGACTTCAAATTACCATTCTTTGGTACCATAGGTAAATCATTAATATATATGTTGAATAACATGGGACCGAGAATTGAGCCCTGCGGAACGCCATGATTGAGTGTGCGTGTTTCAGAGACAGTCGATCCAATGCGCACAACCTGCTGTCGTCCTGTCAAGTAACTCTTAAACCAACATAAAGCGTCATCGGACACTCCCAATACTTGGAGCTTTTTTAGAAGCAATACATGATCGATACTGTCAAATGCTTTAGAAAGGTCTAGTAGAATTACAGCTACGACCTCCTTGTCGTCCATAAACTTTAAGATCTTATCCAATATAAATAAATTCAATGTTTCAGTGGAGTGCAGCTTCCTGTTTCCACTTTGGTGTACGCTTAAGCATTTCTTCTGTTCCACATATGCGGTAAATTGTTCCAAAACTACACGCTCGCAGATCTTTGATGCAGCAAGTAGCAAGGAAATTGGCCGATTATTTTTAGCAATTTCGTGATCCCCTTCTTTTAATAGGGGAATAACTTCTGACAACTTCCAGGCGCTGGGAAACAAAGATTTTCTTAAAGAGCAGTTAACAATATCCGTAAGAGGTTGAAGAATGTATGGTAAGGCATCTTTGATCACTTTCACAGAAACTTTATCTGGTCCAGGGGACTTATTGGATGGAAAAGAACACACAATTTTACGAATCACGTCACAGGACACAGGGTGAAAATGAAACTTGTCAATTTCTGCACTAAATTTATGTGGTATCTCTGGATGAATCGATGTAAGACCATATGAAGTAATCAACGCTTTGGATTCTTCTGCCGCTTTTGCTCCGACTGAAGAAAAGTATTCATTAAATGTGACCCTCCTTGGGAAAACGTACGTTAACGGTTTTGAAAAACGTTCTGAAAAATCGTTCGTTACCCGTTCGTTATCCGTTTAAACGCTTTAGCGTTCCGTTGAAACGATTTTTGAGATCGTTCAAACGTCTGGCTGAACCGTTCAAACGGTTGGAGAAAAACGTTTGAAAAATGTTGCTAAATCGTTTCAACGTTTGGCTCAAAACGTTCAAATACGTTCACGAAGCCGTTTAAATTCCTTACAGAATATATTCACATTGTTTAAGCTGGCTTTGTAGGTGTTTATCTGAAACCGCTTTGTCTTGTAGGATTTACAAAAAACACTATTACAGTATTAGTGTTACGGACAGCAGTTAATATAGGAGTTCGCCACCCTTTGCAATATTAAATATTCTTGCAATTTTATTAGAGTAGCGTCGAAAATGTCGCGGTGAAATATTGCAACAATAAATTGAGCAAAAGGTTTCTCGAATGTTAAAAGATGGTTGAAAATATACATCCGCGAGCTTGCCGCTTCCGTCGTTGAATAGCGTCAGCTTAGCGTCAACTAAATTCGCTTAAGTTACTACATTATTATTCTGGCCGAATAACTGAAAGTCGTTATGTTACGCATACAATTGTATCAAAACAAGCATAAAACAGTTTCAATGTAGTCCACAGTAATAAATATTGATCTTAATTAATAATATACCTGGCTTGCCAGTTTCGAAAGCGGATTTTGCTGCGCTCCGAATGTAATAGTCTAGAACGATTGAAAGCGGCAGTAGATCGACCCCTAAATCAATTGAATTCTTGCAACTGAAGTTTGAATAATTAAAGTTTATTTTCCACTAGCGAAATTTGTCGTGCGAATCTTTTATCTTATAAGCTCTAGACTGGAATTATAATTAGAATTTTAATAAATTATTTTCAATTTTAGCAATAAAAATTCGATTCATGCGATGAAATTCGAAAAACAGGCTTAAGTTAAGTACGACACTGCACAAAATTTGCTAAATCATGTCACATTATCCGCCAAAGATTCGACTTAATTTTTCGCATAATACATTAGCAACAACGAAATAACATAAAATTTCCAACCTAGTGTACTATATACCTATGTAGCCGCATCATGGACGGCATTTCTGGAAAGTCCAGTAGTTTGCTATACATGAACAAACGAAAATTATAAAATCCATGGCGTTTTAATTAAGCCGAGTCAGATGGAGGAATAAAAATAGCTACGCACATGAATCTACGAATAGCAATAAATCGTTGCCCACCCTGTCCAGTGTCCAGTGGTCAACCGACAACTTTAAAAAGTGAATGGCCACCAAGCACCAGCTAGACTAGAACATAATCAGAAAACAATATATGCTGGCATAAACATGTCATTGAAATACCGGTAATTTGCTCTAAAACGGTTATTCCAGATTAAAATATTCACAATTCTATTTCTAATTGTAAGACCATACTCAGTTGCACACTAAACAAATCCATCGCAGTAAACCGCCACAGTAACTGTGTCTTATACGAATTCGTATACACGCCATAATAATAGAGACTCCTGCCCACTAACCTATACTGATAAGGCCAATGGTTCTGCCGTGAAACAAAATATTATGAAACACATTAATTAAAAAACAATTAACTAATAAAGTATTTTCACTTGTTCGTATATGATATGTTGAAACAGAGGCGGGATAAGTACAATATACAGTTAAACGTGAACAAGAATCACGTTTAATACTGTTGCACTTTTATTGTGTTTATATTAAGTGGAATATTCGGCATGAGCGCACACATCATATTAAAGGATCGTATTACATTACTAAATTCTAACAACAACATCTTGGAGAGTAGAGAGTTACGGCCCATAACATTTAAAACATTTAATGGGTCAATTTTACTCGAAACCTTACATTTAAAACATTTAATGGGTCAATTTTACTCGAAACCTTAGTGGCTTACTTTTTCGCTGGTTGTTATACTTTATTAAAATAATTCTGTACCTCATATTTTCCCAAATTTCGCTAATTCAAATGCTTATTAGGTGTCAAGATGACTCCAAATAGGACACAAGGTAGACGCCTTGAAAACCAATACGTACTATATCGTAAATTGCTGAAAAGTGTACAGCAACCACGCTACTACAAAACAGACACGTAGTTCCAAGATTATAATTTACCTTCGCTCCATTTTCATCCACAAGTCATCAAATTTAAATGTGTGAATAAATATAAATCATAAATTTTAACTCCTCTTTACCGGCATATTGGTTGTCTCGCGACCAAGCCGTGATTTGTAACTGAAAAGTGAACAGTGAACAGCTAACACGTCGATAGCATATAATCTACTTCGTAGATTCAATAACTGTGCATGTTGCCCGACGGCAAATTAAATACATTGATAACTCAACTTACTTTGACGGAAATCGGCATACTGTATATCAACACCTAACTGGCACCATAAACCTAATTAAAATAATTCCCTTGTAACTCAGGAGTAGAATTTTCTCTCAGAATATAATTTCTCTTACTGGTGCTTGAATACAACTTTAATTTTTCATATGGAGTTTAAAACCAGGAAAATAGATTTTGATACCAAATGAACAGCGACTAAATGAACAAAATCAAAGCTTTTGCAATAAACAGTTATTAGGCTATTAATAAAACTTTCCTAGTCTAAGGCAGCAAAACTGAAAAGTTTATTCGTGCATATACTGATGTTATAAGTATAATGTAAACTGCACGAAACCTTTGCTTCGAATCCAATAATAATATGTTATTTTACATCAAAAGCTATATTAATACTTGAAAGTACTTACAGTCTTGTGAATCACTGAGTGTCCACCGCAATTACCGCATCAGGTAGTCGGCGTCTCGGCGAATAGTTGCGATTTCCGAATGGTGTTGTGTATAAATTCAGAATTGTAACGGAAAGTGCCTCGTACGGCCATGGTTTTTGAGTACGATTTGCGCCGTTTCCGTTTCGATAAACCATTATAATGTGAATATGTGATACTATATAGTATATCATACATGCATGCCACTCCATTTTACTCAACTCAACTATAATTAAAATGAGAAAGCCGCAGAAGTGCTGACGTCTCTTCAGTCATTGGAAAATACTCCAGCTGCGTGAAATTCAACTCTCTCAAAAGCATAATTAAATTAACATGTATAATATTATCAAGCTATTCTTATGCAAGTTGACATCAATGTCAAGTGAAATATTAGCTTGCAAATTTCAAATTGCGCCAATAGATAGAGTGTATACCTGCGTGCGACTGTAAGTTCGATAGTTGAAAAGACGAAGATACGTTACTTGGGAAGACGAAGATACATTATGTATTCTTTTACTAAAACGGACGACATCAGAAGTGAGAAGACGTCGTAAGGTTAGCGTAGTCCTGGTGGTCAACTACTTATGCCGATTCAATAATCATTATTAATTTCTGATTTCTTTAAATAAAATAAAATAGAAGACCACCAGGAAAGGTTGTGTATATTAAGGTGTTCCAAGCTATTTTTGCATTTCCCAAAATAAATAGGGGAAAACAGCCAGTCCAGTGTGGAATGACTGTATCGCGCGGCGGAGATATCGACCGCGCAATTTTAACACTTTCTATATTTACAATACTATTAAATTTTCAAAATCTCAGGCGCGGAATTTCCAAACGTTCCAGTCAGGAACAGCCTTATATATATAGTTGTTTATGCTATAAAGACGTTTTAAATAGCGATGTTGTGATTGCGCAAAACATAGCTAATAGGAAATTGGTCGATAAAGTCTTCTTGATTAGGCTGATATAAAAAGATGTAGCTACTATATAAACTACCACACGATATTTGGAAGAAAGTAGGTGAATAAAAGATTTACAAGCAAATATATATAACATGTAAATTAAGGTATCGGCTTACTTATAAAACGAACTTTAACGAAGCCAAATACTTCGTGCTTATAATCATAGGATATGTGAGCGTCTTTTTGTTCGTGCATGTAGGCTATGTAGCACTACATGAATGATAAGTGAGTTAGCGTGATATAATGACTTTAAATTCACAGAATTTTGTGCATTTCAAGGAAGTACATGTTTATGGAGTACATTTTAAGGCGAGCATCAAATGTTTCAGTATACCAATATTCATTATTCTGCTTTCTGCACTCTGCAATATTTCAGTATACCAATATATCGTCATTATTCTGCTTTCTGCACTCTGCAATATACCTTAATTGCTGCGTGCATGCTGTGTTTATTTGGTGTTCAAACTGTTTATAGTTGGTTTATATACCTTTACATCTTGACCAGTTGACCTTTTACTTTAACAGATATAGGCCTATCGCTATTAAATCCGTTGTGACTGCATCTTTCCCTAATATTCCGGAGTTAACTAATATATGAATTATGGAAAATATTAGTAACAATAATTTAACTCAGCATGCTCTGAGCATTTTAGATCTCAGTGCCGTGTTTCACAGGCATTAATATAGAGGAAATTACCAATACGCTATAATGGACACCCGATTTTTGATACTGAGCCATTTACTATAATTGAGACAATATAGCACTCGCGACAGGTTCCATCAACACAGATAATGGTTCTAGTTCTTGTTTCGTATAGCTACAGGTACTATACGTTTAGTTTTAGGCCTTATAAATATAACAGATTGCGTATATATAGTCGCGTTTACAGTAGAGACCTTACTTAAGTCACGGGCTTAAGTCTCATGTATATCAGCTTTGCCGTGTTATGCAAAAACACCGCCGCGTGTCTCCGGCTTTAGCGTCTTTTAATTTGTTGGTACGGAAATCGATAAATCTTTTGAAACGATGAAACGTTTGAAACGATGAAACGTTTATAAACACCAAAGTGATCTATTTTTTTTGTGCTTATACGCATGCTTTTGGATAAATGTGCGTTGGTTAATTCTGGATCAGTGTATAGCCTACTTGCCCGTTTTTGTATATTATTGTTCACTGCTTTATACCATTCTGTGCAGATCCGTTGAAACGGTTACCGAATATCGTTTGAACGGTTTCTTAATTTCGTTCGAACGGTTTGTTAAAGCCGTTCGTAGAGCCGTTTAATTTTTTGTCTTTACCCGTTCGTATTTTTTACTCAAAACGTCTAAAACGTTTTTATGATCCGTTGAAACGATTTGACAAAGCGTTTACTATCCGTTCGTTAGCCGTTTTTTTGCCCGTTTTAATGCAAAATCGTTAACGTACGTTTTCCCAAGGAAGGTCACATTAATGGTCAATTTTAAAACACGCTATTTCGTACACAGGGTGATCAAAACGCTGCAATTTATGTTTGGAAGAAAAATTTTGCATTTTGAAAGACATAAACAAAGACAATTTACTCAATAAAAGAAGCGAAATTTTCGGCAAATGTCGTCACAAAAACCGGTTTGGAGTAAACAAGGTCGTTAACAAAACCTAATGACCTAAACATGCATTGTTTCACCTATGTATTGTTTCGCCTACACGCATTCCGCACATTCATTCGATAGCTTAAAAGCAACCTACAATTTCGAAATTATTCACCACCTGATATATATATATATATATATATATATATATATATATATATATATATATATATATATATATATATATATATATATATATATATATATATATATATTATACACTATATATATATTATACACTATATATATATATATACTATATATATATATATATATATATATATATATATATATATATATATGTTAGTTGTTCTAGAGTGTGTATTATATAATTTACATACCCAGCGCAAGCAGAAAGATGTTGTCTGCCGCGGCTGAGTCTCGAACCCGCGACCTTCGAATTACTAGATCGACGTATCGTAGTATTGTTCGATGCTGAATTAATATAAACGAGTATGTTTATGACATTCAGTATATATTTCATAATTTCCAGTCTTAAATCCGTCTGACCGTGTAGCTCAGAAGGTAGAGCGTCGATCTAGTAATTCGAAGGTCGTGGGTAAAGACCCAGCCGCGGCAGACAACATCTTTCTGCTTGCGCTGGGTATGGAAATTATATAATACACACTCTAGAACATTTTCATCTTAACATATTACAGAGTGTACAATTACACAACCAACATATATATATATATATATATATATATATATATATATATATATATATATATATATATATATATATATATATACGAGTAGGTTTGTGGATACGAAACGCAAGGAGTGCTCAATATCATAAAGATAGAGCAAATGTAGAATTTCGCTTACCTCAAAATTCCGCAACAGTCTGTTTCATCAGTAAAGAATCATCAGGCGGATAGCCATATATATATATATATATATATATATATATATATATATATATATATATATATATATATATATATATATATATATATATATATATATATATATATATATATATATATATATATATATATATATATATATATATATATATATATACAGACGGTACCATTTCGGCCTTATGGGCCTCATCAGTGTACTGCTGATGAGCAGGATGGAAGTAACTGCTATTTACAGTTACCTTTGATGCCTCACGAATGTGAGACATCAAAACCATGCCAAAGCGGCTAAAACTGCAAGCAGTGAGGGTGCGCAATGGATAAGCGGCAATGGCTCATCCTGTAGACCGCTCAATATGACCTAAAGGCCATAGAGCGATATCTAACTACAGATGGTATCGTTTCGGCCTTATCGTCCTCATCAGTGTAGTGCTGATAAGCAGGATGAAAGTAACTGCTATTTACAATTACCTTTGATGCCTCACGAATGTGGGACATCAAAACCATGCCAGAGCGCTCAAACTGCAAGCAGTGAGCGTGCGCAATGCGTAAGCGGCAATGGCTCATCCTGTAGACCGCTCAATATGACCTAAAGGCCATAGAGCGATATCTAACTAGAGACGGTACCGTTTCGGCCTGATGGGCCTCATCAGTGTAGTGCTGATGAGCAGGATGAAAGTAACTGCTATTTACAGTTACCTTTGATGCCTCACGAATGTGGGACATCAAAACCATGCCAGAGCGCTAAAACTAGCGCGCAAGCAGTGAGCGTATATATATATATATATATATATATATATATATATATATATATATATATATATATATATATATATATATATATATATATATATATATATATATATATATATATATATATATATATATATATAGT
>CACRXK020003010.1:0-38863 GCA_902702795.2 Paramuricea clavata | reverse complement strand
AGTTTTCTTGCATCGACTCGGTGTTTCGCCATACAATTTACTATTAGCTTGCTGCGGTTTTACTTGCTAGGTAACCTGAAGTTCAGGCCCTATCGACACAAAACCTATCTAAAGTGTGGGATTCCCGTCCACCTGGTGGACGGGAAATCTGATTGGTTGATCAGCATCATGAAGGATTTTGATTGGTTGCAAGTTTACATAAACAACAGTTTTAAAAATAGCTCGGTCAAGGCGACAATTAATATAAAGGTCAAACGCACGTACAAATTCCATTATCGATTTCTTCGAATTTATTTTTCTTTTATGCTTTATGGCAGAAAGTAAATCAAACAAACAGTATTTTGAAAGGGCTTTATCAAAATCTTGGACGAATTTTGGACACACGACGCCGAAAGAACAGCCAAACTAGTCATGTATTCGAAAGCTTGTTGTTGACAGCCAAGATGTTCTGCCAACTGGCTTCGTCGGCAAAAGTCTTATTTCAGTTTAATATCAGGTCCTACCGGCGTTGTTTTCTGAGCTACATCGCCTTCTTCGTGGTACGATTGAGAATTTCATTGTTGCTGTTGTTAGCCCGTTTTAATAAAGTATATCCCTAATATCCTCGTCCAGCAAGTTGAGACCTTGAGAAAGCTTGGCAGTCAAGCCGTGCACAGAACTCACCAATTAAATCTTTGTCTGAATCTTATTTATATAAAAGTACCTTGAATTTTTAAGTTTAATTATAATGCAAAATGCACACTCTGCGGACATGTTCATGAGAATATAATTTTTTTGTGTAACGAAATCTACAGTATGGTGGCCGAGCGTTGCCACTCGTTTTTTTTGTACATTTTACATTATTTTAAAGATTTTTTTACTTTTTATTTTTTTAATTAAAATGAAAAATAAAAATAAATTAAAATGAAATACAAAATAAATTAAAATGAAATACAAAATGAATTAAAATGAAATGCAAAATAATTTACAATTAAAATTAAAGTAAAAGTGAATTTCACCATGGCCGAGGGCTGCCACTACCAAAATATTCTGTATATTTTTTTTTTAATTAAAGTGAAAAATAAAAATAAATTAAAATGAAAAATAAAAATAAATTAAAATGAAAAATAAAAGTAAATTAAAATAAAATACAAAATACTGATTTACAATTAAAATTACAAAGTAAAAGTGAATTTCACCATGGCCGAGGGCTGCCACTACCATAATGCACAGCGACCCGAGAGCTGACTCATTAAAATTCCTTTGTTGTGACAAAATGGCGGGCAATTCTGATATCAGAGAAGCACCTTGGAAAGATGATGAAAATCTTAAAGAAGCTTTGTCAAATTATGTTCAGCAAGGATTAAAAAGAAGTGAGGTACTAGACTTTGTTACTCGCGACTTTCCTCAATATACGTGGAGTCTCAGGTCGCTCGATAGACGTCTTCGCCATTTCGAGTTGTTTTATAATGACCAAAATATTGGAGTCTCGGATGTAATCGAAGCGGTGCAAACTGAATTGAACTGCCCGGGTATGCTTTTAGGTTACAGGGCCATGCACAAAAAAATCAGGATAGAACATGGTCTTAATGTTACAAGGGATAAAGTCTATGATGTGATGACCGAGCTTGACCCAGAGGGACTTGAAATCAGAGGTGGCGTTGGTGGCAAGAAGAAAAGAAAGAAGGGGCATTTCACGACAAAGGGAACGAATTGGGTGCATGCACTTGATGGTCATGATAAGCTGATGGGATATCAAAATTCCACTTTCCCATTGGCTATCTATGGATGTATTGACACTGCCAGTAGAAAGCTGTTATGGTTAAGAGTTTGGATATCCAATTCTGAACCAAAATTAATTGGGAAGTGGTACCTTGAATATCTCTATGAAACGAGAATAATATCAGCCATGCTGCGAGTGGACAAGGGTACTGAGACTGGTGTCATGGCAACCACACATGCTTTCTTACGAAGTAAACATGGAGATATGGATCCACATGAAACTGTTGTCTATGGCCCTTCCACCTCTAATCAGGTAAATTTTCTATTTAATTGCTAAAATTTATTTTTTATTTCATTTTCTACACATACTTTTTCAAACTGGCACATACTCAGCAGCAATCATGCAAGCCTTTAATATTGATTATAGATCCAATGGGCCATTCCATTTAATATGTGCACCCCCCCCCCCATTGAGGGGTCTGGAAATCCTATGGGGAGGGAGGGGTTAATATTGGTAATTTCCGAGGGGGTAAATCAGTCGGTCCCTTTGATCTTCGAACAACATAGGCCAATTTCCAAGGGGGGGAATGTGTCGGCACTTTGATGTTCAATTTCCTAAGGGGGTAAAACTTTTAAGGACCCCTCAATAGGGGGGGGGTGCACATATTAAATGGAATGGCCCAATGTACTTAATCACGGACAAGATTTAATTTCAATTCAATTTTTTTTCATATCATTAGCACTGATGAAGATCCGGGCTTACGGATCGAAAGCTTTGCAGTAATAAATTTACGTGGTGTTTCCTCAAACAATAGTATTATATGTTTAATCGCCATGCAAACCTACAAAGAACTTATTACTCACCTGGGACACCTGTGCCCGGGCTCTGTAGAGCGTCTTGTTAAGGTTTAATTTTATGCTGCTTTATTACTTTAAGATTGAAAGGTGGTGGAAGGAGTTACATGAAAGAATGGAAAAGTATTTCAAAGGTCATTTGAGATTGCTTAAAGATCAAGGTCACTATGATCCACATAATGAGACCGACAGGTAAAAATATTAACATTTTTAGTGGTACTGCACCCAAGTGTGTCCTACTTTGTTGTTTTACTCAGTTTAACACAAGACAATGAGAAAATTTGCTTGTCAAAGGGATAATACTGGTTCTTAATGGGTTTGCTTGAAAAATAATACACACCCCTTGACAAATTATGACATTGGGTCATTCCAGAAAGCATCCATATATCTCCCTCACAGAGGGAATTGGAAGTTAATTAACCCCCCAACATGTACCCCCTTCTTATTGTATGTCCTAAGATACATACTAAATTGTTAGAAACAAAATTCTCCACTTCCCCCCTTCTGGATGGCAGAAGTCAGAGAGTTTGGCAAAGACAACGGCAACATGGTCATCAACATAGCATTGATCCTCGTAGACAAAGGTGAATGTAAATTACATGGTCTTTAAAGCATTGTGCAATGCCATAGTTGATGAAACTAGTGTGTGATTTGCATCATTTTCACGGTGCATGACTACGGCAACAGTTAATTCATTCAATGTTATTTGAGGTGTTTTATTTGAATTCGCGGACTATTTTTATTTATCAGGGCTGTTTTAGAGGAGCAAGAATACTTAAAGAGGCAAATTAAGTGTAGTAACATATACTTTGGCTGAAATACAATAATATAAGCAATTATATTAGCAATTATATTTTTTCGCCATTGTCGTTGCCGTTCTAGGTTGCCAAGTTCTCTATCACCTCCTTGGGGGGAGGACAAGTTTACTCATCAAAAGGAGACTGCTGTCAAAGTGTTAAGACAAGCAATATTGGTTCACTTGTCAAATTGGTCTAATTTTGGATAAGTTCTTAATTAAATTATTGACCTTAATTTTATTTATGTTTCAAGAATGCTTCTATCTTTTGTTATGATACCATTGGTTCAGAAAGAACTGGATATTTTTCGAGAGACTGTGTGGAACACTCATAGAATAAGAGCACAAAAGGATGCAGTATTGCCAAGTGGGATTCCTAACCACATTTATAGCTTTCCAGATGAGTATGGTCTCAAAGAATGTGGTAAGTTGTGCCCTGCTGTATGTACCTTATTATTCTACTCTGTCTAATGCCACATGAATTTTCTTGTGAAGGATAGAGTCATGCACACTAAAATCGTACATTGCAGCTTAGACACTACATCAATATAGAGTTATCTAACTTGCTTGCAGCTAAAAAAGCTATTTATAATTACGAAGTGCAATCAATTTGAGCAATAAAGAGAGAGAGAGGACAGCATATATGGAGCCAAGGGTGGATTTTCATATTTTTCTCTGGGGGGGGGTGCATAAACTTCAGGGGGTGGGGGTGGGTGGCAATGATCTTGTGCAGGGGCGGATCCAGGGTTTTTGATGACCGGTTACTAGGTTCACCCAACTATGCTCCCCCCCGGAAAATTTTTAAATTGGGGCTCCGAAACAGCATTTCCTGCATTCTGGCGTCACTTTTTAAATTAATTTTATTAATGATTAGAAAATGCATGTTTTTAAGTGAATTTTTTACTAATACGCAGCTCAAACAATGAATTGAACCTTTTCTGAAGTGTATTAGCTAGTGCCTAGTGATAAAAATATAGGATCTGCTAATTGCTGACACATCGATTTAGATCTACACGCTTTCAATCCAACTCTAACGACGAACTAAAAACCAAACTGCAAGAGCGTGAATGCTTCCCAATCATTTCCTGATTCTCAATTGCCAAAGCAATGATCAGTGGGTCTAAATACGCTCAGTAGTCCATAATCAAATTTCAATAATAGATTAGATAACATCCATTTTATGAAACAGAATATCCTTTAAATTAGTTATATACATTATTACATGGAAGGTTATAGATTTTCTTTCTTTGGAAAATCTGACAGGTTTATGTACACCTGTCAAACCTGTCTGAATCCATTGTCAATGTGCGAACACGTGGTGCCGATGAGCACGTGAACTTATTTTTTGTAAGTCAAGTGTGTTTTACTTTTACGTTAATATGCTGCAAAAAAGCATATATAGAAACATGTTGATTTTAATATTTCTATCTTACTTAACGGTAGTTTAATTTAATGCTTTTAAATTTTGGCAGGGACGGGGTGCACAATTTCTCGGGGAGGGGGGTGGAAAATTTTTTGGGGGGGTGCGCACCCCCCAGAAAATCCGTCCTTGTATGGAGCACATATGACCATTCTGTAACCTTTACATAGTACCTTATTTTACAGGCCTAAAAGTAACTGAAGAACAGCTGAAGGAGGCAGCTACCCTATCTGGCATTTTGCAAGTACCAGATGACTATTTGGAGCCAAATGTTAGAGCAGAATGTGAAAGACTGATCCCTGATCATGACACAATCAAACCAAATGAATGCCAAGATGCATACTTATACTTGAAACAACATTATAATAGTTAATTTTAACATGTCAATTTTAATGTTCTTTATAATAGATGTCTATAGATGCATGTCTGTGCAATCAAGATATGGAAGATGACTTCCTTGATGCCTCATTTAGAAGATGTGAATCGCTTCTACCAAAAACAGAAAAAATAGAACCTAAAGATTGTGCATCTGCATTCATATATCTCAAAGAAAACTTTAACACAACATTGTAGATGCTACATATAGATGTAAACTAAATTTAAATTCATTTTGTAAATACAGATTTAAACCAAATCCTTAGAAACATGGTAGCAACCAGTCTGGTTAAGTTCTTAATTTAAAGTAGTTCAATAACTTCTGAAAATTGATTTGATGTTTGTTGTTCTCATGTAAAGTTTAAACAAAAACAATCCTGGATAGATGGAAAGAAAAACAAATGGTGATCAAAGTTTGTTCGTTCACTGCAACCAGGTATATCAACCATGTTCTCGCTTGCTACTCCGGTTTAAATAAATGATTACAAAGCCCAGTCGAATTGTAATCAAGACCCAACATTTCGACACTCCAGTCTAGTGTCTTCAGGGGTGATCTGAAGTTACAATCGTTGGCTTCTTAAATACCCAAGGGATGACGTCACCTGCCAATGAGATGCATGTATCCCTCTGGTAAATAGGCACCGTCATCCCTATTCAAAGCATGATTACTCATATTTATATGCCATGCTTCTAGGCATAGTCTTTGACTAGTGTGGCATATAAATGAGTAATCATCCTTTGAATAGGGATGACAGTGCCTATTTACCAGAGGAATACATGCA
The DNA here is from genome assembly GCA_902702795.2 of Paramuricea clavata. NCBI lineage: Eukaryota > Metazoa > Cnidaria > Anthozoa > Malacalcyonacea > Plexauridae > Paramuricea > Paramuricea clavata. The sequence continues at coordinate 32,934 of CACRXK020003010.1, read as the reverse complement.
TCTCATTGGCAGGTGATGTCATCCTTTGGGTATGTAAGAAGCTACATTGCAATTTTAGATTACCCCTGATGAAGACACTAGACTGGAGTGTCGAAACATTGGGGTTTGATTACAATTCAAATAGGCTTTGTAATAATTTATTTAAACCAGTGTAGCAAGCAAAAACATAAATGGTGATCAATCTTTACTGCAAACACTAGTCACCAAAAGTGGTAAAAGACATTGGACCTACTATGTTTTCCAACTGTTAATTTAAGACTTGAATTAAATTGCCCAATGTGTTCATAAAAGTTTTTTTATTATAACCTGGTGTTAAACAGATGCTTGCCCAGTCACTCTTTGCTACCACATTACTAGGGATGCGATTTAAAGTCTGATATGTTCTTAAAAGACATTAATGAATCTTCTAAGAGTAACTAACAGATAATGTCGATAATATCAAGTTTTAGGTGTCCTTGTTATACACCAAACTGAAATAAGAACAATGTTTTAAAGATACATCATTACTTTCCCCTAACAGCAGTTTGTGTATTCTTTCTATACAAGTACTTTAAGCTTCAGAAGCTCACAGTACTCATTACATCTATGAATGAGTTTAAATTTTGCAATTGCTTCAAATGACAAATTCCCTGTGGTAAAAAGTAATTCTTTATTTTCATCAAAGAGGGAAGATGATGCAACTTCTGGGTCTACAAGGGAGTAGCCACATCCTTGGATATCTAACACCATTACCTGATTGTTGGATTTTTCAAAAGAAAAATGAGAAAGACACTCTGTTTCTGTAATATAACTTCGTTGACATTCTTGCACAATGTGCCATCATTGTTTATATACTTACTAAACTCTCCATCTACAAACTCTTCAACTGTGACAAATTCGTCACCTTTTTTTCCTAAGTAGACACTCCCATAATGAAAACAATCATTAAAAGATTCTTGCATGCCATTTTGCTCAACACTTGTCTTCAGTTGGCTTGCAAAGTTCTGGGCTAAGCTGTGCATTTGTACAACCTTCTTTGTATGGGTTTCGAGAGTTTGATTGGTCTCAGCAATGACATCCAATGCATTTTCATTATATTCTTTGACTACCCATGAACCAGCAAAGCTCTCATCTTTTGATTCTGCTTTATAAGCTTTTCGGAATGCACCTTCTCCGAGCACATCTTCTGAAACACTAAATTCAACTGCCCTTGGTGAAGACGACCAGCTCATATCTGCCAAATTAAATCCATACAAGTGGATGGTAGTGGTAGACTTGTTTATAAGTTTACCTAGTTTCAACATATGGGTTACCGAGAGACTCTTGGGCATTGGTGTTGAGATTTTAGCTTTTTTTGGACTTGGAACAGAGTTAGGGCCCTTTCGTTTCACAGTTGTGCTTTGCGGATGAACTGGGTCAGTATCATCAACGAATACAGGCGCATCTGCTGTCGAGCTTTTGTTTATGAATCTGACGTATATAAGATTCATATTAGGTATTTGCTTCAAGGATGCGCAGGAAGGTCCTTGCTCACCGGCAAGAATATCACATACAACATTGTTTCCAACCTTCGGTTCAAAATGTTTCAGGCATGCATCCTTCACTCGTTCAATTGTCATCTCTTCTTTTGTATAAAATCGATCTAGATCTTCATCGTCGTCGTCATATAACTGGACAAATTCCCTTGGGCCGATACGTGAATACTTTTGGGCCTTGCCCGACACGTCCGCGCTTAACATTTGAACAGTTATTTCACGTTTGGAAACATCTTTCCCTTTTTGGCTCTTCCCACTCAAGCGTTTTTTTTTCATATCTTCTTTGAACTTTCGCCATTTCTCCGCCATGTTGCTTTCCGCGCGGGCAAAGGTTCATGGGATGTTATGATAGCGCTCGGCCACTGCTCGGCTCATGGGAATTTCTCTCGGGTCGCTGCAGCCTAGACCTAGGCCTTCTATTTTTATTTATATTTTTTTAAGATTCAGCGCTTTTTCACATGAAAAGACTGGGACCAGGTGATTTGGGGGCGGGGCGGAGGAATGACACAAGCCTGACGCAAGCGAAAAAATAGAAGGCCTAGTGGATTTCCCAACAACAAGGCCAAAACTGCCCTGAAACTGTCCTGATTGCGAAATGCCCAATTGTTGCGTTCTCAAACAGAATTATTTGCAACTTAACAGCGAATTTAAACCGATACAGGTAAAATAAACTCATTTATAATATAAAGTTACTATTTTTATTTGTATACACGTCTAGAAAATCGGGGTTTTTATCATAAAGTTTGAAGCAACACTATTATTATGTTGACAAGGTGAAGCGAAAGTACAAAATAATAAGACAGTCTACTGTTTTGCTTTGAATAACTATATTTGCGAATTGGGAATGAGGATTTTGAAATTATTGTTCAAATATTACGGATATACCATTTGTAAACAATGTACGTTTTTATATACAGTACTGTACGGGCTACTAATATATGTATCCGTTTTATTTAATAAATTATAATTGTATATGTGTTTGTATATTTTACAAACACAAGACTGCTTCTTGCCAAAATTGAGAAAATATATATTAATGTAGTTGTGTGTAAGACAAAATTTCATGAAAGATTCTACTTTTGGTATATATTTTGACTCATTTTGTGCTTTCGCTACACCTTGTCAACATAATAATAGTGTTGCTTCAAACTTATGATAAAAAAACCGATTTTCTAGACGTGTATACAAATAAAAGTAGTAAGTTTATACTATAAATGAGTTTATTTTACCTGTATCCGTTTAAATTCGCCGTTAAGTTGCAAATACTTCTGTTTGAGAACGCAATAATTGGGCATTTCGCAACCAGGGCAGTTTCAGGGCAGTTTTGGCCTTGTTGTTGGGAAATCAACTAGGCCTTCTAGGCTTGGTTCCTTCGCCCCGCCCCCAAATCACCTAGTCCCAGTCTTTTCATGTGAAAAAGCGCTGAATATTAAAAACATATAAACAAGACTAGAAGGCCTAGGTCTAGGCTGGGGTCGCTGTGCATTATGGTAGTGGCAGCCCTCGGCCATGGTGAAATTCACTTTTACTTTGTAATTTTAATTGTAAATCAGTATTTTGTATTTCATTTTAATTTACTTTTATTTTTCATTTTAATTTATTTTTATTTTTCATTTTAATTTATTTTTATTTTTCATTTTAATTAAAAAAAAATTATAAAGAATATTTTGGTAGTGGCAGCCCTCGGCCATGGTGAAATTCACTTTTACTTTAATTTTAATTGTAAATTATTTTGCATTTCATTTTAATTTATTTTGTATTTCATTTTAATTTATTTTGTATTTCATTTTAATTTATTTTTATTTTTCATTTTAATTAAAAAAATAAAAAGTAAAAAAATCTTTAAAATAATGTAAAATGTACAAAAAAAACGAGTGGCAACGCTCGGCCACCATACATGTCGCCTCGCGCATCTTGGCCGTGTCTCGTTTCCAGTGCCCTAAACAAGTGTAATTTGACAAATTTTCATGTAAACATTGAGGAGTGAGAAAGTTAAAACGATACCAATCGAGTTTTAGAGCTTTGGTGACCATTTTAAAAGAATATATCATAAATTCAAAGGTAAGTCTATCGTACTGCATTGTCTTAAATGAATTCTCAGCTAAAATACGGCAATAAATGGATCATAAACTTAGCTAAATTTACTGTTGACAACGAGGTTGACAGATCCATTGCTTTTTTGCCTTGAATAGCTTTACCATAGTCATTTTACCTTAAAATGTAGCTGCTGAGGATATCTGTAAGAGATTTACCAAGATTATTTGCACAATCTCACGATTTAATCATGCTGATAACATGAAAGTCCTTGTGCCATTCTATACTTGGCATAATCTCTACATCAATAGTTCACCAGTTCAGTCAAGTTCACTAATATAAATTCAATATATTTTTGAACCAGTCCATATATTATTATGCACAATGTAGTATAGTTAATTTGACCATATTTGAGAAGTTAGGGTGTATTTCATTACACAGACACTGCTGAATTTTAGGTTACATGCCATTGGATTGATATATAAAAAACACTTGTAAAACACACATTATCTTAAGTTCTTTGTATGTTTGCATGGTGATAAAATATAATAGGTTTTGTTTGTGGAAACACCACGTAAATTTATTACTGCAAAGCTTTCGATCCGTAAGCCCGGATCTTCATCAGTGCTAATATTATTAGCACTGATGAAGATCCGGGCTTACGGATCGAAAGCTTTGCGGTAATAAATTTACGTGGTGTTTCCACAAACAAAACCTATTACACATTATCTTGTTGATAGAATAGTTATTTGCAGTATACTAACTGTTGGCATACTCTATTTCAGGACTATCAATTGTTTTTGTCACTGGCAGTCTTTGAAATACAATCTTGCTCTGTGGCCTTTACTGACAAGTTGGCTTTTACTACATATGTGGCACTGACACTTCTTTAATTAATGCACCAGTTAATGTAAACCCCCCAACCAGGGAGGGGCAGGGATTTTGACTTGGAGGGGTAGTAAAAGAGCGAAATTGTCCCCACCCCCAGGGACATCAATGTCCCCCAGGGTCTTAGCTAGAGGGCCGTGTTATCACGGCCAAAAATGGAAAAACACGGCTAGATAAAATGAACGCGGCTTCATTATTTATATAAGGCCGTGTATGTTCATAAAATAAGATGTGCTACTTGCAACAGACAGAATTTATTTCTATTTACGTTATAAGAAAGTTTCTAAAATCTGTTGTTGTTGAAATTGGCAAAAGTGATCTGTGATGTTTTAATGTTTTGATGGATAATGGGAACTGTATGGTGTTAAAATGGTTTTAAATACCCCCAAGAGTTGCTGAAATAACTTAATATTTTAATGTCAGTGAGCAAAATGAGTATATGCTTGCCTTGTATTTGGTTGCAAAGCATAGAACAACCATAGGCATTGTCCGTTGTTGTAGAACCGTAAAATTAGCTATGCAAGGTAATTGACATGTGCACACCCTGGTAATTTAGAAACACACCCAAGATCTAAAATCCTAGCTAAGACCCTGATGTCCCCTGCATGTCTCTCAACCCCAGGAAAATAGTTTTGTATAATCATAGATCAGCAATAGAAAATCAAATTCATTTATGTTGTTGTATTTAAACTTTTCTTGTCAAGAAAACTAAAACAGCAACACAGGATATATATGTTAACCACTGTCCAAGTCTCCCATCATCGGGGACAAATTTATAATAAAAACTGACCACTTTCCCCGCTAAACCTTCCGCCCCTCCCCGATTGGGGGCAGGGATTTACATTGACTGGTGCATAACTAGATGATTGCATGAAGCATTGCATGGAAGTTGATTTATAATTAGTTTATGAATAAACTCACACTTTCATTATAATGGTTGATCGAATATATCAAATGCATTTGATTGGTTGATGGTCCCTTAATGGTAATCAAATCTGAACCTATATAATGTCAATATACTGGAAAAGTATCAAATTAAATTTTAATTGTCAATGTTGTGGGAAGTAAATAAATCAAACAATTCTGTTTGTTTCAACTAACTAGTTCACTATCACTTTGGTTTTCAAATCAAAGAATCTTTAGCCTGGTTGAGCTTTTGAAAAAGTAGCTGCTTGATTAAACGCAAGATTATTTTACTCTGTCTAATGCCAGACAATTTCACTTGTCAAGGGGAAAGTGCTGCCACTCAGTGAACTCAATCAGAGCTCAATGAGCAGCAGCACTCTCCCTCGATAAGTAAAATCATCTGGCATTAGATGAAGTGAAATAAACTAGTAAAGCAGGGTGCATTGGGGCACAATGCAGCTTACTGGGTTAACTGGAAAATATATTTATTAAACAATACACACCCTATACTTGTATTTCAATTCACAACATGATTTGGTATGCTTATGTCTATTTGACCCAAGTACCTGACAGGAATGATATTTGAATCACACCTGTATTCATTGAACAAAGCTAATCTAAATGTACATTAATTGTACATGAACCATGTAAATGTAAAAACTAGCTAGAGCAAAAACACACCCACACAGCTTTGTTTTTTATTTTTCTTGAGAAGGAATAACTGAGACTACTGAGTTACAATGAGAGTCACTACAGAAACTGTATTCTGTGATATAGATGATATTGCTTTAAAGAAACTTGCAGCTTTTAGCAGTTGTGTAAGGGTCTGTTTATATTGAAACTGGCTAACCCGCTAAGTGAGACAGCCCGGTAAGTGAGATCTCGCTGTCTAGTTATTTTTATAGTACAAATTATCATTTCTATGGACAAGCGGGCAGGCCCGGTTGCCAAGACCAGGATGGAAATTTCTCCACATAAACAATCATAAGCAGGCTAGCCCGGTTGCCAGGATGAAAGTTCAAAGATACTGCCGCAAGCTATTTTTAACAACTGTCAAAATAATGTCAAAACAACAAAATTGTCCTGGTAAGCAGAATGAAATTTTCTCAAATAAACACAAGAGAAATCATCCTGCTTTAATACCTACCTTACCGGGCTGTCTTGCTAAGCGGGCCAACCCAGCTTCCATACAAACAGGCCCTAACAGTCTCTGTCAGGCAATTACAAGAGGGTCTTAATGGGGGTCTATGGGTGTCAGTTGTCAGCTAAAATGTAAGCCAGTTGTCAGTTGTCAGTGCGATATATTGCAAGCTGTCAGTAGTCAGTTACTGCAAAAAAGCTGACTCATGGTTTTGTCATTATTTCTCAGTTGTCAGTTAGGACATTTTGTCAGTTGTCAGTCAAAAATTCAGGCAAATGTCAGTAGTCAGTTAACCCCATTCAGACCCTCTTACAATGTTCTGATGTCCAAACTCTAAAGTATTATAAACAAGCAGAACAGACCACTTATTGCAAGTTGCTAGTATTAAGTCATATCAACATGTGATCTCGACAATATACAGTGTATAAACTAAAGTAATTCAGCTTCTACACATGAAGCGACTTTAAACACTATCCTTACACTTTATCAATTCATTGAAGTTTGTACTTAAAAGACATTCTATTTGTAGTATTAAATCATAAGACATATTCTATTCGTAGTATCAAGTCACATCAGGATTTTATAATCTAGCGTCTTTGGACCCAAGTGATCTAGAGTTCTATCTTGTTAAAACCTATCCAAGGAAAAACAAAAAAGGGATATTGAAGTAATGGTGTTTTTGAGCCAAATAAATTCGAATATCCACAAGTATAAAAGCAGAACTCCGTATATACCGGAGACAAAATGGCATCATAGCGAACACATTCTAATGATGCTCAAATTTATATTCAGTGCGCTATATTTTTAAAAATATGACCCTGTTTGCTTTCTAAATACAACAAAATTACTGCTTTACCTTCTGTTCAAATAGTTCCACAGATAAATCGAAGTCACATTTCGTACTACTTGAAAAAAAGCTGTTTTTACTGTCGAAATGACAACTTCCCAATATAATTTTCTATTGTCAACACTGCATTACACTTGTTTAGCTCGCGCATGCGCAGTATAAAAGATGGGACATGTTTCCGCTTGAGTAAGACTTCTGGTCCTATTATCTATTCTGTGGTAACATTCTTCACGAGGCAGATCCACGCCATCTGGTATTAATTGTGTAAACCGCGCGTTAATATTTCCGGCGTTTTCCTTATACTGAATTATTTTATTGTACTAATGCACCAGTCAATTGAAACTACGGCCCCCCGACCCCCGCGGCATAGCGGGGAATTAACGCGGTCAGGGCCGTGGTTTAACGCTACAATTTCCCGGGGATACCGGGTATTTAACGAAAATATATAATTTGCCGGGAAAAAATAGCGGGGATTTAACGCTCGGCTAAAGGACTGTAGAGGCCTGGATACGAGTTCGCTTGCTCGTCCATGTGCTCGTCATTCGTCAACGAATATCAATATGGCGGATTCGTTGCAGTCACAGAAGGTGAGTTTTTATATTTCTATCGTTTACTGTCGTTCCAATTGAAGTGTTGCTGAAATATTGATTCAATACATTACCTCGGGCTGACCAATTCATTTGATCAAGTTCCTCGACATATTCATACACTTCCTGTGAAAGAGCCAATTCCAAGTATTTGATCATTTCTGGTCACTTCCTTTCTATTTATGATTGGTTAGTTGCACAAACAACCAAAGGTGATTGGTGCATTCAAACTATTCAACAGGAAGTTTACAATTATACTAGGAAGTGTATGAATATCTCGAGAACTTGATGAAATGAATTGGTCAGCCCGAGGTAATGTATTGAATCAATATTTCAGCAACACTTCAATTGGAACGACAGTAATATATTTGAGTATTTTTCTATAAATTAGATTGCATTTTTAAAAAGGAAATTACACAAGTATTAATTATATTAGAATTAGATTTGCGGTTTGCATTTGTTTGTGAACAAAGGAAAACGTCAGAGTTCAATTTGTCACTGCCACAGTAACCATTTTATACTTTATTTATAATAATAGAATATATAAAATAAACGTATAAACGTAAGCGCCTGCGGTACATTTATGGAGTATACCGCATTATATTCAAAATGGCGGCAAAACAGTTATTTTTAATAAAAAGTAAAAAAAAAATTATATCGCTTTGAATACAGAATCAATATAAACAGTTATCGCTGGTAGACGCTGTTTATATATGTAAAGGTTAGTGACAAATTCAAACCCGGCGTGCTCCCTTGATGTGTATTGTCTGTTGATAATTTTACTAAAGTTTGTATTAAACGTTCCCCGGTACCGGGGCATTTAACAAATACTTTTCCACCTGTAGCGGGGAAAATGTGCCGGGATTAACAAGGTGATTTGTTAAATTCCCCGCTATGCCGCGGGGGTCGGGGGGCCGTAGTTTCAATTGACTGGTGCATAACCATACTTTCGTATTTAATTACTTAAATCTGGAGTTCACTTCCACAAGAATAAAAATTCAGCAAGTTGGAATTAATAGCTGCATGTTACCAATAGCAATAAATGCGACGTTATGCTAATTATTCCATTCTTTTAATTACAGGATACTTGCTGGGAATGCTGGCCTCGGCAAAAATATTCAACACGGTCCCTTTGGAAGCACAAGTTAAATAAAATGTTCACCAACAAGTGTACCTGTGCACAGACAAAACTGAAGAGGAAGGTGATGGCATTGCCAAAGTAGGAGAAATATAAACTGTCACGCAATTAACATTAACAGAAGCGCGTTTAAAACAAACGTTTTAAATTGCGCTATAGCTTTGATTCATGTTTTATAACTTATAACTGTTACATATATAAGTTATATACATTTCCTATGACATTAGATAGTTATATTAATAACTCTGCGAATTATTATAAATAAAATTTTATAAACTTATTTTGTGAAGTGCTTATTAAAATTCTATCATTGTATCAACGAACGCGCGCTTCGACTAATAACTTATCATAGATTCCAGATCATATTGAGCTTTAATAGACCTTTCAAGACGTTTGTAGACCTTTTAAGACGTTTCAAGACCTTTCTAGACATTTCATAATGTTCCAAGACTTTTCAAGACCTTTCTAGACCTTTTTAGACCTTTCCTGATCGTTATCAAGAAAATATTCGAGATTCCGAAAGGTCTTCAAAAGGTCTTTTGACCTGTCAAATTAACATCACAGCGGAGACTTTTTCAAGACATTTACCTAAGGCGGTCTCTAGGTCTTTTCAAGACCTTTTCAATACAATTTTCAAGGTCTATTCAAGACTTTTTCAAGCCTTTAAAAGGTCTACCGTTTTCTTACGGGCACAGGCTCTCTAATAGGGCCACCTCCCAAATTAATGGCCACCTCTCTAATATGGAGAGCTCTCTAACATGGAATAACCAGTGAACTCCATGTCTTTTATCTGGAATGATAACATGCGGGAGAAACGTGAAGCCAATGCCAACACCACTTGACGTGCGCTGATTCATGATAGACCGTGCGGTGATGGCGTACAAGGGGAGCGTTGTTCGTGCAAGGCTTCTCTTTTTAACTGCAGGTAAATAGATTGAGTTCACTGGGAATAACCTGTCCCTTCAGTGTCAGTATTAAAGAGGTCCAACTGTATTTTAAAATATTTCTCTTTCCCTAAAGGTTACTCCAAATTGTCCACAGCAACATTACTTTTCTTTGAACAAAATTATGACAAAGCACTAGCAGAAGGAGAAACGTTTTTGGAAATCGCAAAACGGCTAAACAACAAACTTGCAGAATGTGAGGCAATCTTACAAATGGCAACTATCTGCTGCAGTCTTTTCAATATACAGAAAGCCTTCGACCTTTTCTCTGATGGCTTAAAAATGGCAATAGAATTAGAGGATCGCAAGAAGGTAATGCAAGCGCGATATAATCAGACTGTCATATACTCTATAATGGGCAAATACAGAAAAGCTTATAATATTCGTAAACAAATGGTCAGAACACTGAGTACATATGAAGATGAAGCATTTCAGTTTGTAGTGCTTTGTGGCCAAAGTGTGGATGCACTTATTCTAGGTAAAGATAAGAAATCCCTAAAACTTGCACAAAAATCGTTGGTGGTTGCAGAGCAGTTAGGTGTAGCAAAATCTATATCCTTAGCTCATGGCAATATAGGCCTTGCAAAGGAGAAGCTACAATACTATGATGATGCAATCAAAAGTTATGAAAAATGTCTGGAATTTGGGCAGAAGATTAAGAATACAAGAATCATAAATAATAGTTACTGTAATCTTGGCAGGGCCTATGAAGGAAGAGGTGGGTATAAAACAACTTTTATGATTAACATTTTCCTTTTGACAAGTAAAATGAAGAGCTATTGGATCAGATATTACATAAAAGTCTGGGTAACCGGCCATTAACATCTGAAAGTCACTTTTTGAAGAGCATATAAATTGTCTGGTGTTAATAGATTTGGTAAAATTATTTTACATTAATTAGATGGACCACACATACCCACAGTCTTACTCAAAGAGCAAAGGTAAGAGCCTACAGCAGTTAGAATAATAAAGTATGATATGGCCTGCTGACGTGTGTTACTCGTTAACGGGTTAAGTGACCAAGTGATAAAGATGTGCTGGAATTAGCACAAAACACTCTGTGTCTTTTGAATGCTCTTGCATAACACATAATCCGACTGTTCTCGCCATCTAGTTACTCATTGTTTTAATTTGGTGGATTTAAGGTGATAAAGCAATTGCTAAGAAGTACTACCTCAAAGCTCTCAACATGCCTCAATCACCATCATCCCACTGGTGCGATACAGAAGATTTCCGATTCAGTGCTGATTACCTCCTTGCAAAATTGGCAGTGGAAGAGAATGATTACTCAACCGCAAAGAAATATTTTCAACAAGTTGTGGATCGTTGTGAGAAGTTTCGTAAAAGTGTCCATGATAGCCCTTTAAAGATCTGTTTCAATGATACACAGAAGAAACCCTTTCAATATCTACAACATGTGCTCCTGAAAGGAAAGGCCGACGCAGCCGCACTGTTGGTCGGTGAGATGGGCAGAGGCAGAGATTTTTATGATAAGGTATAGGTTTTATGATTGATCTAAACTAATGTGTAGTAAACTGTCAAGTAACATATTGTTGTGGTTGTTCATTAGCACATGCACCTTTAATTTTGTGAAGGGAATTTAATCCCTACATGCTAGATGAATAACTTGGCCAAACGTAACCACAGGGGGTTTTTTTCCGGGTGCTCTACATCAGATCTGTTGGAGGATTCTTAGTAAACCTCTTAGAAGAACAGTTTGGAACAGAACTCAAAAGGAACATACTGTACAGTACACTAACCACTGTACCATCCTTCTCTAATTAAGGTAATAAAAGAAGACCAGTCCAAGCATCTCAATACACCTGAAGCTCTTCTGGATGTGGCTAAGACCAACAACCAGGCTGTGCTGTTCCTGTCCAAACTAGACGTCGTTCAGGAAATGAGAACGTGGTTTATCACACCAGATGGAAAAATCACGTCCTCCAGCTGCCCTCTGAATCAATGGGAAGAACTGCTTAAGGATTTACGTGTTGTTTTTAGTGAAGTTTTGATTGGCCAAACTCAGACACCTCAGCCAGTTATTCAGATGCCTCAACCAAGTTCAGAGGGTGCCACTGACATGGTTGGTGTTACGGAAGTGGCTCAGCCAAATTCGGAAAGTGGCAATATAAGCCCTGCAGCTCAACCAAGCTGTTCATGTACAATTGAATTCAGAGGTTCGTTTGAATGAAAAAGTAATATTTAACGAAGATGCCAATATGGTATGCTCATTTTAAACATATTGTGTTTGTTTTTAATAACAAGTCACTCACTATTCATAGGTGTGGACACCAGAATCGTAAGTGATGATGAATCTGCAGATGAATCTGGAGATGAATCCGAGGATGATTATGATGAACTGGGAGAAGAAAATGAGAATAATGGTGATCAATCTGGAGTTAAATCTGTGAATGATGCAGACAATGACAAGGCTACAGTTCAAGAAACAAACAGAGATTATGCATGCTCTATGTCAAACCTCACAGCCACACGGAGTCCACCTATTCCATCAAATATTCCGCCTGCTGCACCTTCAAATATCCCCGATTTTCCTGGCCTTATCGACAAATTTAGCGAGCTTATTGTGCGACCAATTGAAAGTCATTTAGCAAACATGGTTTCCGAAAGTGGTCGTAAACCTGAATTATTGATTATACCACAAGGACAAACATTCAACATACCTTACTCTACACTGCATCTTCAAAATGGAGAACCGTTATGTAGTATGGTGTCGCTCTGTGAAGCTTTTTCTTTCCATTCGTATTCCTACAGTACAACATTGCAAGAAGAAACAAAGAAACAGGTGAATGATTAACCAATCCAATTATTGAATTTAGGCTTCAGTACATGTTACCTCTTTGGCCGATTCCTGAATGAAATTTTCCCTCCTAAACTGCTGTATAGTAGTTTGAACATCTCCTCAATGGAGAACAATTTAGAACTGATGGTTTTCTACCCAGTCTAATTAAAAGTACTTATAGTTAGTTTTGTTACCTCCTGTAGTAATAATGAACCAATAAGAGATCGATCTTACTGGATCTCAGTAGGGAGACAGTGAATAATTTACATGTAGATTCCTCCCTTCAATAACACTGGAACAATTAAACAGAACTTATAGTATAGCTGTTCATGCAAAATATATAAAGAATCCGGCAATTATAGTGGGTATGAGGTTTTCAATGGAGGAAAAGAATAAATTATTCATGCTGTACTATATAGGCTAAGTCATGTTGTTATTAATGTAGCCTCTTCAGATGAAAGATATTCTTATTGTGGGTAACCCAACCAACAATCTGCCATTTGCTCAGAAAGAAGCAGAGATGATAGCAGAAAAGCTGCAAGTAACTCCATTGTTACAAGATTCTGCAACTCACAGTGAAGTTCTATGTAGACTTTCGCAAGCACCCATAATCCACTTCGCAAGTCATGGTACGATTGATGGAAGAAGCTTGTTGCTTGCACCAGAAGAAGGCAATTATAACAAGTACGTAAAAATACCTAACCTAGTTTATAGTTTTTTTCAGGTAGAATACTATACCAGTCCTATATATACAATAGATCACCAATTGTCTAAGATATTTTTTCAGGTAGCAAGGTCCTGTAGTTCGGGAAACGACAAAACGCGGACCCCAGGTCCATGGACTACCTTCGTGGACCTGGTCCATGGACTACACTCGTGGACCACGGACCACTCCTGTGGACCACTCTCGTGGACCACTTGCAAAATTTCGCCTACCGAACAATAGACCAAACACTATTATTCCGAGTTTAGGGAGCCGAGATTGGCGGGAACTACTGATTATTCATTTCCATTATTTATTTCACAATCAATTCAGTTTTTGTTTGATGAACAGTGAATACTAAGTCTGTAAAAATGCTGAAAAAATGTAGTCAGGGTTCCATTAAAAAATATAGGAATACTGTGGAGAATCTGGAGGGGGGTGGGGCGGTGGTCAAAGGATTTTACTGAATTATTCGAATTTTACTGTTAAAAAATCACTTGAACTGTAGAAGTCGTAAGTTGCAATAACCTTTCAATGCCTGAAGGTCCTCTTCCAAAAATATTAATTTTTGAAGCTCGATTACTGCTTTTCTTGCATTTCCTGTAGCGATCGAGAAAAAAACCTACCAATTTTAAAGGCATATATTCGGAAACTTTGCATTAAAGTCGTAATTGCACACTTATATTTTAGAATGGTCATGTTGACTTCAGAACTTCACATTTTGTGTAAAGTTTCCACAATAATAATAATGACTGAACTCGACTCGAGCACATTTTTGCATGCACAGTCAAGAATTCAAACCCCAAAAATCGCAAGTGGTCCATGAGAGTGGTCCACGAAGGTAGTCCACGGACCTGGGGTCCGCGTTTTGTCGTTTCCCCTGTAGTTCAGACACAAACAAGAACAGCTTACTGTACCGTAAAATACTAACAGTCTGGACCACCACGTTTGAGAGATATTTTTCAGGGAATTCAGACACAAAGCACGATAGCTTATTGTAGATTATACCTACACTGGGCCCCACATTGAGATATCTTTTTCAGGTACAAAGACACAAACCATGGCATCTTATTTTAGAATATGACACTGACCTACATTACATGTTTTAATCGTATATACAGTACAAACATTTTACAATGGAAGTTTTTTTATCAAAGTGTGCTGAAAGTGTGAAAAGCATGCTGAAAGTGACAGTTGACAGTGACAAAATGTTTCCCTAACAACAATTTTTCAACAATGTTTCCCCATGTTTTCATTTTCTCGTTACTTATAGTGCTGAAATGGCAAAAGAGAGTTACCTTACAGTGGAGGACATCTCGAACCTGAGCTTACAAGCTAACATGGTGGTCCTGAGTGCTTGTCATACAGCCCGGGGCAAGATCAGCAGCGAGGGTGTGTTGGGTCTAGCCCGTGCCTTCCTAATGGCGGGGGCAAAATCTGTGGTTACTGCACTATGGGCAGTTAATGATAATGCGACTAAGAAATTTATGTTAAGGTTTTACGACAACCTCTCCTCTGAACCGGTTGTGAATGCCTTGGCAACCACAATGTGTGAAATGAAACAAGAAAAGTTTAAAGTCACTCAATGGGGTTCATTCAAGGTTCTGGGTGCAAATGTCAAAGTGTTTTCTCACTTTTCTGATGATAATTAAAGAAATATAAAGGTTGTTAGTTTATTGTAATATGGTGTAATGTAATATATTATATTGACTGTCTGATATATTCATAGTTTACACATGTAATTATATCATTCATATACCATAGATATGTATTGCATAAACCACGGTTAATATTATACATTTATTATTTATTTAAAAAATTCTTGGTTTCTGATTGGCTAACAGCCAACTGTGAAATTGTCATATCAACTCAATGGCTAACCAAATATGGATTTTTCACTATGAAAAAAAAATTGGACATATTTGCGCCATATTACTATGATAACGAGAATCGTATTGACTCACTGACGCCATTGATATGACAATGACGACAGCTGCCAAAGGACTAAGGAATTGTTTTTTTTCTTGATACCGGTACAAATAAAATACAAATGGCCTCCGTTTGTTTTGAATTTTTTAAATAAATAATAAAACAATTATTGAATGAGGTTTTCACACAAATTATGAAGAATTATCAAGCCCCGAGTTTGTTGTTATCAATCTCAGCCTTCGCGGCTTCGGTTGATAACGGCAAACTTCAGGCTTCAGATAATTCTTCATATTGTGCTCAACCTCATTCAGTAATTGTTAAATGTGTGAAACCAAGGCAACATCATATCAGAGCAGCATGATTTTGTTTTGGTTATGCATGTGTTGTTTCAGGTCGCTGTTTTCTTGAGACCAAGACAATCAAAGTGAGAATTGAACAATTTGTTCTCTTGTTATAAGTGTCCTCTAGTTATTGCATGAAATGCAAGACTGAGACAAGATCAGTCATAGTGTTGTTGATATGAGACCATAATTAATCACCACATTGTAAATAATGCACCAGTCATTTGACCCCTCCCCATCTCAGCCAACCCCGAGCCGTTCACATCTTGCAACTCTTCACAAAACTTAGTGAACTCCCTGACCACCACGGCAAAAAGGCATGACAAATTCCCTTGCCCCTGAAAAGGAGGTAATTGTTTCTGTCAGGGGCAAGAAGGCAGGTGCATTTTGTGATTTCCAGCTTTTCGCTATCATTTGCAGGGGGGCATGGGGAGCAGGGGTAAAAGACTAGCAAAACCTACAATATAATTTTAAAAATGACTTGTATTTAAGTGTAAATAATGCAAAAAATCATGACTTACCGAGGCTCAGTATTCCACTCTTTTTATAGTGCTGTAGTGCACGTCCATGTTTTTTACTTCAAAGTAAAAATTGTCATATAAATTAGATAAGGTTTTTATAATTAGATAAACTTAACACATGATTTATTCATTTGCTCAGTGTATATTCCTCCACAAAATTCTCCTAGGGAAAAAAGATTAAAGATAAATCACTATGAAACCCTTCAAAATGACATAAATAAATTTGCTAGCCTTGGTGAGATAATTTTATGTGGTGATTTCAATGCAAGATCAGGTCATTTAGAGGATTCTATTAATGATTTTCATCTATATAATAACTCCTCTTCTCCAGTTGATCATCGAAACTCTCAAGACTCCCACATAAATGTATATGGAAGATCTTTAGCTGAATTGTGTTGTGGGAACTCATTAATTACTTTAAATGGAAGGTCTAAAGGAGATTTTGTTGGAAAATTTACATGTCATACATATAATGGATCGAGTGTTGTGGATTATACTATTGTATCTCAAAATCTTTTTTCTTCATTGAGTCACTTCTCCGTTTCTTCCCTTACGGAATTCTCTCACCATTCTTTCTTATCATTTGCTTTAAAGGCAGAAACCCCTGATTTATCTGGTGATTCTAGTATTGAATTAACATCACACCCTATAGCCTTCAAATGTAACGAACAGTGTAGGGAAGTGTTGCTTGATATTTTTAACTCTGACGAAGTCAATGATCATTTAGACACTTTACTCAATCCTTCAAACGATAATGATTTAGACATCAACTCCTTAGTTAACGACTTCACAGAAATTATTACCAAAGCATCTAGAAAATGTATCCCTCTCAAGAAACAGAAAAAAAAATCTAGTAAAACGAGAGTAACACAAAAACAGAAATGGTTTGATAATAATTGCTACCGACTTAAAAGAGAACTACGGAATTTAGGAAAATTAATATCAACACAGCCGAAAATGACCCCTTTATAAGGCACATGTTCTTTACTAAGAAAAAAGAATATAAAAAATTAATAAGGAAACTCAAAAGAAAGTTTCATAGTGAGACTCTGAATAAAATTAAATCCATAGCAGATAGCAACCCCAAAGAATTTTGGAATCTTGTTAACAAAATCAAATCGAGTCACTCCAATTGTTCTAATACAATATCGCATGATGAATGGTTTCACTATTTCCAAGACCTCAATAAAATTAATTTTTCCTCGGACGAAACTCGTGTTGAGGCTCAAATAGTAAAAGATTTTCGTCTCTGGGCAAACACTAGCGATGAAATTCTTGACAAACCTATCTCATTACAAGAAATTTACAACATTTCTAGAAAACTCAAACATAACAAGGCTAGCTCTAGCGACTTGCTAAACAACGAAATTAGCAAAACATCAATCACTAGTTTAGCACCTTACTATGTGAAACTTTTTAACACAATTTTATCTAGTGGTGTTTTTCCAAGAATATGGTCGGAAGGATTTATAACTCCTATACATAAATCAGGAAGTAAAACTGAGCCTGGAAATTACAGAGGTATATGTATTTCTAGCTGTTTAGGGAAATTTTTTACTCTAATTCTAAACACGCGTTTAAACAATTTTCTAGAGGAAAACAATATTTTGAATAATTACCAGATTGGTTTTAGACACGGATTTCGAACATCTGATCATCTGCTTGTTCTTAAAACATTAATAGACTCTTATAAATCAAGTCGGAAACCCATTTTTACATGTTTCATTGATTTCAGAAAAGCATATGATAGTGTTTGGCGAGAAGGCCTATTTTTCAAATTGATAAAATATGGATGTAGCAAAAAATTTGTTGCAATCTTGCTAAATATGTATTCTTCTGTTAAATCGGCGGTTAAATTAGAACAAGGTGTAACCCCGTTCTTTCAATCTCATATTGGAGTGAAACAAGGATGTAATCTGAGTCCAACACTGTTTAATATCTTCATTAATGATATACCTAATCTGTTTAATTCTCATTGTGATCCTGTAAAACTCGATGACACTGAATTAAGTTGTCTACTATACGCTGACGACTTGGTAATAATGTCAGATTCGGAATCTGGGCTACAGCGCTGCCTTCATAATCTTGAAACATATACGAAAAAATGGAAATTGCAAGTAAATTTAAAAAAATCAAAAATCTTGATATTTGGAACACAATCGAAAAGACGACTGTTTATTTCATCAAAATGGTACTTTGGTGACAAACAGTTAGAATGTGTAGATGAGTATACATACTTGGGACTAACTTTTCATTACACCAGGGCCTTTTTTAAGGATTTTCCCGTGGGGGGGCATTTTTTGAAAAGGGACTTTTCTGTGAGATAATATATTAGAGGGGGATGTCTACGTGTGTGGCCAATATACCACGCATGAATGGGGGGTGGTCTGGGGGAGTACTCCCCCAGAAAATTTTTGAAATTTGAATCCCAGAAATGTCATTTCCTGCATTCTGAGCATCCAAATTTGGTCCAAAATTTATGCTAACTATACTGTCTTGTAAAAACAAAATAAACCATCATTTATCGTTACTTATTAGAGGACTTAGAGGAGGATGGCAATGGTCAGGTGTGTGGGGGTGTACTCTCCTAGAAAATTTTTGAAATTTGAAGCACGGAAATGCCATTTCCTGCATTCTGAGCATCCAAATTTGCTCTAAAATTTATGCTAACTATACTTGTATTTGAAATAAAAGATGGAAAATATGCACAAAAAGTAAAAAAGAATATTAACTGTAATTTATCATTATTTATTAGAGGGATAATCCCCAGAAAAATTTTGAAATTTGAAACCTGGAAATGCTATTTCCTGCATTCTCAGCATCCAAAAAATAAAAAATTATTAACAATAATTTGTCATTACTTAGTGGTAGAAAAAAGTAACAATTTAAATCGATTTTGTTAAACAAGGACAAAGGATAAAGCCTAAAACTTACTTTCCGTTTATGTATTTGTTAATCTTCGCTGGTTTGTTTCTATAATTTTAGGAAAAAGGGACTTTTCCTGGGGGGGCAAAATGTTATTTCGTGGGGGGGCACACGGGGGACTGGGGGGGCATTTGCCCCCCAGCTTGTATGTTAAAAAAGGCCCTGCATTACACTGGTAATTTTAAGATAGCTATAGCGTCACTATACGACAAGGCATTGAGAGCCTACTATTGTCTAATGGATAAACTTTCAAACGTAGAGAATATACCGATAAAGACACTACTAAAACTATTTTCTTCAGTGGTGATTCCAGTCTTATTGTACGGTTGTGAAATCTGGGGAGTGTGCTTATTGGGAAGAATCTCCTCATATGAACTTTTTCAAAAGAAATTGTTTAGCATCGTAAATAAACTGGAGTCATTACAGCTGAAATTTTTTAAACGTATTCTTGAAGTTCATTCTAAAAGCACAAATCTGGCTATCTATGGGGAACTGGAAATCGCTAGATAGTATACTTCAAAATAAGGTAACCGCGAGAAGACTGGGTACGAGTTTGCCAAAATCTTCGGAAATCAGTTACGAGCGTTCTACGAACTTGCCACTCCTTTTGAAGGATGTTTTCTTACTCGCGCGGCTTTTTTAAATTTTGAGGGAAATTCAATTGGCGCGAAACGTTCCGAGGTATACAAATTGATAACAGGTCTTGTTACTTTAATTGAAATTATACAGTTATACGTTAATTTTTCTTTGTCATCCGAAGCATGTCGGCGAATATAAATTCGAGCTATGTTGGCGACCAAAAGGTGGCCGTAGTACAAAGCGAGTCCGATGTAAAAGCTCTGATTAAAGAATACGAGACGGAGACGAGCAGCAAATTCGTTGTTTACTACGGTGACAAGAGCTTTGGATCAAATGGCAAGTATTACTGTTAACGTATAGTATATATTAAGAAGTATGTCATTAGCGCATAAAGCAATAGGTTTTGCACATCACCTGCAACGAAGACATGTACACAACACCTCTGAGAGGCGACTGAGGTGCAGTATCCGTGCAACTTCTAAAAATCTTTAAATTATCAGGGCGTAAAAATTAGATCAGGGGGCTTATATAAATACCAAGGGGGGGGGGGCAATTTGGAAGGGGCCCAATTTCCCAAGAGGGGGGCCCGAAATGCTGGAATTGCGGAACGTGTTAAACATTTAGGAATATTGTGAAAAATTAAGGTCGAAAAATTCTGAAAAACGTATTCCCCCCCTTATCCAAAACAGGTTTGCGAAAATTTTTTTTGGACCTTTTATTTTCAGGAAAACGTATATCTCCCCCTCCTCACCTTTTTCCGGAAATTTTTTTGCGTACCGGGGGGGTCAAAAGGAAGAGGGCCCAAACTTTTAAGTTCACCCCCCCCCCCCTCTGACACAGACTCTGGACACAGCAAAAATAACAAATTTATTAATACTTTTATGACTACAAATTTCTTTTCTACTAACAAAAATGTATGCAGAATATACTGATAATAAATAATATTACGCTTTTACAGAATTCGACTTTTTTTATTGTTTAATTGATTTTTAGAAGTTAGAAAAGACAAACTTAAGGTTTTCTGGGAGAGAAAGGATGGTAACCAAGGGCCAAGTATTGCATACGACGGAATACCATTCGTGCATGTTGGAGAGAAAGTCTTGTGGTGTCACCAAGGGAAAGACAAAAATGAAAAAGCAAAACAAAAAAATAAGGAGAAGATTCGCAGCAGTCAGGTAACAAGACATTTAGCAAATACTAATAGGCATACACAGCTTTCTACAAATAAGCGGATTTTACTTTTCATTTTACAGGGTGCCGACCATTGTTACCATACCCAGAGAAGATCTTTTGCTCAGACATCTAAAAAGAAAGAATGCCCAGCTACAATTTTCATCACACAAATTGCAAAATTTCCGCAAATGAAGGTCTTTAAATGTTGTAAACAAACGATAAAATAAGTCTTTTTCTAACATACATAAAAACCCGCAAACATGACGTATACACTATTCTTTAGATTGAAAAAGACAGTATATTCTTCAGAAGAAGAATTGCAAAACAATTGCACGAAAAATTGAAGGAAAACACTATTGCAAGTGACGGTGTTGAAATGCGGTATATCGTAAAGTTACCTCATCCTTCTGAACACCAATATCACTTAACTGGGAAGGTAACAATTTGTTTAAAAGTTAAAGGGAATTGCATGTATGAAAATAAATATTGACGCAGAATTATAAATTACTAATGACAACATTTGGTAATGATAATATTTTAATATAGTACATTATCGCAACCGGTGAACCGCAAGTTTATCCTATCCAACGTTTCAAGAAAACACTTCAATACCACAGAATAAACATTTACAGAAGTCCGACTTCGTGTCGGTGGTGCCTTTGATGTTAGTGTAACCGCCACCACGCCATGTTATTTGCAAACGCAAAGCACTCTAGCCAGTGCGCTAAGAAGACGTCGCCATCTCCCTGAAAACGTTCCAAATAGGCGGCTTGGCGTAAGCGTTCAGGGGGGGGGAGTCTTTCGTAAGCGCACACGCTAGGGACATGGTGTAACCGTTGCAACGGTTACGCCCAAAGTGGGACTTCAAGTGTTTATTCTGTGCCAGGTGAATTATTTATAATTATCTTTTTACATGACAGGTTGCTGGTATAAGAGAGCCTCTGGACATAGCGATAGTGGAGAAGCTTTCAGAGTTAGCCGAAGAGGGTGTCCACTCAGTAAGCGAGGCACGCAGATACCTTGAGCTTTTCGTTCAATGTGACCTGTTTAAGGGATGTAAACCGCCAGACAAAACTAGCAGACGATTTTATCCTACAAACAAGGACATATACAATCATTTGTACAAAGGCAAACCAAACCATTTCTCTTCCATCGACCAAAAGAATTTGGAGGGGCTAGTTCAAAAATGGAAATCAGAGAATCCACAAGATTCTTTCCTTTACCGTCCTCATTCAACGAAGACGGCATCAGATGACTCTATCCAGGATCAAGATGGAGATACCGTCTCCGATGATAGTCTCGAGGAATCCACGCAAACATTACTGTTCTGCCATCAGACATGCGATCAACGACATCTCCTGACCAGGTATGGCAACCAAATGTGCCTGCTTGATGCAACGTACAGAACAACAAAATATGACCTTCCACTGTATTTCCTGTGTGTCAGAACAAATGTGTGTTATCAGGTGGTGGGATCATTTGTCATACAGTACGAAAATATTGAATGTATAACAGAAGCATTAATGGTGTTCAAGGAGTGGAATAAAGATACATGGAATCCTTTGCGTTTTATGGTGGATTTTGCAGAGGAAGAAATTCAAGCTCTTGAAACAGTCTTTTCAGGTAAGTAAATGTACCAACGGGAAAAGCTGTTTGAACTCAAACCATTACTTTTGTAGCGGTACATATATAAATGCAAGTAGGCGCTTCTTAACAGACTTAACACAGAGCGATATTCCTTGCGTATCTCTTTCTACATATGTGTGGGGTATAGAAAAATATGGAGCTTTAAATTGGACTTGATTCTGGATTAAGATGATTTTTTCCCGTGAGCGTTTAAACAGCTTGTTCGCAGTTCGCCACATTCTAAAATATCAATAAATATATGGCACAAGTTTTCAGAATGTATATAGATAGGATATTACTTTGAATTTGAATCTGCTAAAGTCACTTACCGGAAACTGATCCATGTACGGTAAATGTACCCATATTTTTAACATTACCTAAAATACATATTTTACATGTCATGTATTACTGTAGATACAGAAGTACTTCTTTGTGATTTTCATCGAGAGAAGTCATGGCAAGAGTGGACATCTAAACTTGACAATGGCGTTGCTCAAGACAAGCAAGAAGTACTCAGCCTATTACGGAACATCGCACGTGCAGCTACGTCTGAAGAATGCCGAAAGTCAACCGCAGCCCTTACAGAGAGCAAATTTTGGAAAGAAAATCCCAAATTAAGGAATTGGTTTGGTAACAAGTGGCTGCCAAACATCAAGGTATACAGCCATCATGGGGACTAGACTGAGGGGAAAATTAGTACTAGCTACTTGAAATAATATGATATGATTATGAAATCCTGAAAACGGTATTGCCCAGCCTGAAATCACGTCCCACTAAAAGTTTGTTTCCTTTTTTAGCCAAAACTGTACTGTACCACTTAAGGTAAATCATATTCTTATTCTTACAGAGATGGTGCCAAGCGTATCGGGCGGAAGATTTCATTTGTGCAGTCAACACCAACAACGGTATTGAAAGACAAAATAGGTCGTTTAAATACGAGTACCTGTTGGGGAATAAAGGATGCTCTCTAAGTGACATGGTAAAAGTTCTTGTCAATCAGTTTCTGCCAAAAACTTTCAGAAAGTAAGAAATTTTCAGTACCTCACCTATACTGTAAAAAGTAATCAATCTAAAGGACTTACTTAGTAAATCACAGATGTGATTCCATTGTGAGGTGTTCTTTACATGCTGTACTGTAAACCAAGTCACGAGTTTATTTTCTTATCATTGTGTGTTCACCATCCCTAAAATGTATTTTAAAGAAGTGCATACAAATGCAGTATATTTAACAAATGCTTTTGTCTGTGACCTTAGGTATGTTGAGTTAAATGTGAAATGCCATGATGGCTACCGTGCTTACAATGAGGAACTGCCAAGATTTCTTTACAACAGACCAGCAAAAATGGTGTCCCACATAAAGAAGCGGTGGGAAAGTGACATAGAAAATGACATGGTCACAATTTTGTCTTCAGGGGTCTTCGAAGTACAGAGTTCGACGGGAGGGAATCAATATAAAGTAACCTTTGGAGATGATAAAAATTTCCCAAACTGCACTTGCCTGGACTGGAGACACAACAAGCTTCTGTGCAAGCACTTCTGTGCATGCATGAAAGCTTTTCCAGAATGGAGGTGGGAAAAACTGAGTAACAAATATAGAAGCAATCCGCTGTTTTCCTTGGATGAAACTATCGTGCCAGCAGACAACACCCCACCTAAAAATCAAGTAAATACAGATCAGCAGCATACACCACCAAGAACCATAATGAATGAGACAGATACAATGGACAGCGATGATTTTGCACCACTACCACCTAAAAGGACTAGTGGCAAAAATGCTCTTCGTCTTAAATGCCGAAATTTAATGAAAGAACTTTCAAGCCTGACATTTCTTATAGATGACAAGGAGCAACTTTCCTCCCTTGTTAATGATCTCGAAGCAACATTAAAAAAAGCACGCAAAGAAGCACCACAGGAAACAGGAATTATCATACAAACAACGCACCCGAAGAGGAATCCCATTAGAAAAACAAATAGCACCAACACGAAAACTAGTCAAAAGAAACAGAGGAACATTGAAACACTAATGAAAAGATCATATGGCCGCCCGAAACATCCCTACACTGGCCGAGTTGGGAAGCATTCTGAAATTATGAGAAAAAACTACAAAGTGCATGTGCCACTAGCTGCAGAAAAGCCTAAGAAAAGAAAATCGTCAAGAACAGATATAATAGACCTGAGCTCACCCAGTAAAAAGCCGTGCAAAAGTCTTCCACCAAAACAGCCCTGGGTATGTCTTGCCAATTTGACTTTATCTCTGGCAGATAAAACAGCACTTACTTCTGGAAAACTTCTTAATGATAACCACATCAATGCAGCCCAAATTCTTTTAAAAAACCAATTTCCTAACATTAGTGGCTTGACAGATACTTTAATAGTATCAAATCAACTTCCTAGTAAAGGTTCCTCAACTTCAATGTCGAACATTATTCAGATCCATAACATTCCTGGACATTGGCTTGTATCTCAGTCAAATGGACAATCAGTGATTGTCTATGACTCTCTGTATCCTGGACTGACAAGTCCTTTGTGTAAACAGTTGGTATATGTATACAAGAGTCTGGCAAAAGGATGTCTGTTGCACGTGAAACTCCGGTGCTGCCAGAAGCAGTCAGGTTTTGTTGACTGTGGATTATTTGCCATAGCCAATGCAGTAGCTCTTGCTAATGGAATATATCCTGGAGCAGTCATTTTTGAGCAGAGCCAGATGCGTCCACATCTACAGCAATGTCTTGAACAAAAAGAAATCACCATGTTCCCACATAAACTCAAGAAACAGCCATGTCACATTCGGGAGAGGTCAATCATGATAAAGTGCTGAAAATGTTTCTGAGTTGGTATTTAATAAGTTAACCACACTATACAGGGTGTATCAAAATAAACGCAATTCATCTTTTGTGCTTAATAACTTTCGAAATACTATTTCTAGTTAAACGCTTTTAGGCTTACTTCAAAGCCTGTTCTTTTCTCTTTCAAACAAACTATTATCCTTGTCTCCAATGCTAGTAATAATTGCACAGGAAAAGATTTAGTAAAACCTATCATTTTTAGTTGCTGTTTAATTATGCAAGTTTACTATGTTATTGTTTAGTCGGTTTAAATGTTAGAATTTTCTTCTTTAAACTTTAATGTTGTCGTCACTACATCTGGAAAACCACGTAAGAACAAATTAAAAGTATTTTAAAAGAGACTAGGTTGTTTGAAAATCCTACACGAATGCTAAAAATCATAGAATCAAAACATTCTGGTGTCTGAGCCAGAGTGTCATCGAATTGAGATGTAATGTAAACAGAAATTATAGCAAGATGATGTCAGTCAGCTTAGATGGTCCAAGCCAAAATTATATCGCATTTGAAGTTTCAAACTGTGTTAAAAGTAGTGGAAGAAAAGCCGTAATTATACTTATTGTTACAATCCATTTATTAAAATGCAACATTTTTTTGTTTTAATGAAAAAATCAGTTATTTTCATTATTCCATCTCAATTTTTTTAATCTCCAATCGCAATAACGTAAAGTATTATTACCCGCGAACCAATGAGTCAAATTTAAGAAACAACCTACTGTTAGAAAGCTGAATGGCTACGCTTTAAAATGAATGTAAACTTTAACGTTTTCATCTATTATTTGTTTAGCAATTTACATTTCAGTCGAGGATTGCGCTTTTTTTGATACACCCTGTATACTAGTCTTGTAACTATATAGGTACCTAGGGGTGGAGCCAGAGGAGGGCTGGGGCTAATCTACAACCCCAGTTGGGGACCCCAAGACCCAGCCCCCATTGGGGAAAAGTTAGCAATTTTATTTATTTATTTATTTACAACTTGCCTTTCAAGCTTGGAGCCTGCAACAGCTAGGGTCATTTATTGTCGGTCCACTAAGGCCATTTTACTGTGGGTCCACATTGTTGGGAAAGAAAATATGTTAAGGCGTAAAAAAAAACCCTGTGGTTCCGGTTTCATATTGTGAAAAAATTAGGGTCGGTAGGTCGGAAATAAATTTTTTTTTTGAATATTTTTTTCATGGGTTTGGCGATTTTTTGCTGGGCGATTTGCAGTAGAGTCCCGACATCAATATTAACTAGAGATGCGTATTTCCTATGGACGAATTTAGGCAATTTGGTTCAATAATTAGTGTGACAACAGACGCCATTTTGGCACGCTGTATGAGCAGCTCGCAACCACCTGGAGAAAATAGGGTCGCACGGTCAATTGCGTTGAAAAAATAATAGGGTCGGCAGAAAAAAATAGGGTCGCTCGGGAACCGGAACCACAGGTATTTTTTTTACGCCTAAACACTAGTTCAAGAACTCACCCCCCTGTCACTGCTTAGCTCCTCCTGTCAAGAACCTTACCCCCCTTGTCAGTGAATTCCTAACATCACCACTGTATATAGACAAGTACAGTGGCAGTGTGCTAATTATCCTCGCAGCTGAAAGCTAAGCTGAATTGTAAATTGAAGGACACAACCTCAACACGATTGAGTCAAAGGCTTTCAAAGGGTACCTCCGGCAGCCACCTTACGATTAATGTCTAACCATGGAGCACAACTATGGTCAGTCATTGTGATAGGGAACTGCAGTGCCTGGAGAAAACCCACAACTTTCAGTAGAGCATTGGAATTCATGGCAATTTGCACTTTTGATTGAAAATGCCGGATCATTCCAGAAAAACTGCATCCAAGGCAAAGTTTGGCAATTGTGACCTAATATTTTAAAAATTTATTTGACGTAAATTAAATTATGGGTTTGATTCTCACTGCATTGCAGACTCGTTACACCTAGTATGTAAATTGTGGAGTTACAAACATTATGTTTAGATATTAGTTTAACCCATTGAGTTGCACCAGTACTCGAGACCATTTCTGCCTATATATAATTACATACTGCAAGACGGCTAATGTCCCACCTATCCTTGGGGTGTGGGTATTACACCTTCCAATTTTTGGTGTATAAATATTATTATATTAAAAATTATTAACACAGTACAGACGTCAACAGTCCATACAGTACAGTTAACAGTTTATAGCATGTATCTACAGTTAATATTGAATGTCACCAGCATTACAGCTTGTATATACTATACAGTATACACTTGACCTATACGACATAGTCTATTGATATATCATATAGTTTATATTGGATTAGTGTTTATATTGTGTGTACTTGATATGTTTGAAATATATTTATTCACCAAATATTTATATAAAAATGAAAAATATATTTCTACTTCACCTTTAATTTTCATTTAGACACGGTCTTCTTTAGTACGACGATCAGATTAGAACAATGACAATACTTGTCAGAATCGATGAAGGATATTTTTGCTCGAAAAGGCGAGAGTCGAAGGAAAAATCAAATAACATGAAATCGAATTTTATATCCAAGTCTGACATTTGAATATCATTGTGCTTTTGGTTTTCCTCGTAGAACGCTCGTAAACTGATTTCCGAAGATTTTGGCAAACTCGTACCCAGTCTTCTCGCGGTTACCTTATTTTGAAGTATACTATCTAGCGATTTCCGAACAGGCGGAACATCTCGGAGCTAAGATAACCACGCGCGCTATACAGTTGCTGATATAAATAACAAGCGCGCGTGCTATACATTTGCTTAATTTTAATAACAACCGAAATATTTGTTAAATAATCTGTTGTTATAAATATAACGTCTATGGATTGATGTATATTATGTGCGCGGTAGATTACGAACCAGCCAAAATATTGTTTTCTAATATTAAAAGAATTGTTAATAAGCATCGCTTGAAAAATCCGTACTTTGATGACAATTAAGAACTATATAATTTAACAGCTGAAGGAAACATCTGGTTTACATTCACTGAGTGATAATACGTGGGTATTTCCTGACCCCTTGATCTTAGTGACGATCATAATTAAATTAAATTAGCAAACCAGATATATCTCCCACATTTTGCGTACATTATTTCATATTTCCTGCGTTTTGCACCTAAACTGAGCTAAGCGTGCATTACTGCGAAATTGCGTACGCACCAGGTGTTGTTGTGCAGATTAAGTATTGACAATTTGAGAGTCCGGTTTTAGTTGACAGTCCGGAAAATTACGGACACGCGTTACTAATAGCTGTTTTGCAAATTTAAGAGCAATTTCAAATCTGTGCAGTTTTTTTTTATACACCCTGTAGTGCCGTAGCAAGCTCGATGGGGGGGGGGGGGGCCCATATTCATATATTCGTGTTCTACGTTATTAATTTCTTTTGAAATCAATTGTTCCCATGGTCTGTGAATATGAATATTTGAATATGAGCCCCCAATTATCGAGCTTGCTATGGCACTGGCATATTCTCTAATTATATGTATCTTCCTTGTTCATGCTCAAATAAAATTGCTCTTAACATCATATATTGCTTTAAAAGATAGTAACTCTTGATTGGCCCATGTAAGACCCAATAATTACTCACCCTCATCAAACCTATTGTTTTCTCTCTGCATTATATCAGCGAATATCGAGAATTTTTAGCATTCTTCTGAAAAACGGGAGCAGTCTTTTTTTATTGCAGAAAATTCCCTGGGGGTAATGCAGCGTGCACACAGCATTATAAAAAATAATGCAGCGTGCACAAAGCATTAAAAATAATGCTGTGTGCACGCTGCATTATTTTTAATAATGCTTTGTGCACACTGCATTATTTTTAATAATGCTGTGTGCATGCTGCATTACTCCTGGGAATTTCCCTGCAATAAAAAATGACGCTCCCATTTTTAAAGCATCTTCTAAATGCATCTTTGTCACCCTGACAAGTACAAGCGATAACATGAACAATCTCAAAATGAGAAGGCCCCTCATACAATATCATCGGGTGCCCGAAGCACTGCCAAAAATGGTCGCTCTGAGACCTTTCAGTTCAATTTTATAGAGCAATAGTTTCGTTTGCGCTTGTGGGATTTTATCCTAGACATACGCATGTGCAGAACACACCATAAGTTCTATTTCCATGTTTATCCAGTTCAATACGCTCTTTGAATTAACCTGATCATTAATGATAATATGTAAACTAGAACGCTATAATTGAGCTCTGCTTGTGGAGATTTAAATTTAGGGCGATTAATTAAATTGAAATCTGTTCTATGATGAATTATTTCAGTGTGCATGTTTATGTACACATCTTTACCAATGTCGAGCTAGTGCAACGCTGACCCTGTTTAAGGTTTAATTTTTTTGTTGGACCGAAGAATTATTCCTTTGCTTTTAGCTTTATTATTTCCACCAGAAAAAATTCAATAAAGGGTAAATTTGGCACTGAATCCTCGCATCTGAACTGTTTTATGAGTTATGGTTTACTGAGTGGAATGGCTAAAGCACCATTCCATTGAGCTGAACAATATTAAACTTTGCTTTCAAATGAAACATATCTGACTTTGGCATTAAGACAAGGGCAAACATGCAAGCTCATGGACATGGTTTCAGTTATAAGCTTGGAATGTTTTGTTCTAAGCATCAAATCTGGCGATTAAAGTTAAGAAAACACACAATTAGGAAACAACAATTGCATAACAATGTCATTTTAATGACCTTAAATAACACAACAAATCTTAAATTCACTCAGTTTACACGTAAATTATTCATACGTTCATTTGTACGCTATAAAGATTTTGGTTTTACTTGTAGAAATCGCAGTTCTTTGCATCGAATCTGGTATTGCTTGTTCATCAGCATCAAACTCGGCCCTCTTATCCTGTACGTTAATCGCAGTCTGAAGTTTTACGTCAGGGTTAGACGTCTGTAAAGTGCCTTGTAATATTTCACTGGCTTTTCTTTTAAGCGATGAACTTTTACATTTGTATGCCTTAACACCATCAGAAGATCGATGTCCAGTCGTCTCCTAAATAACTTGTTCAGGTATTCCAGCATCATACAATCTGGTAGCACTACTACGCCTGAGAGAGTGATTTGTATAATGCCCTTCAAATCCAGCTTTTTACATGATCTTTTTCACTACATTACCCAATGTTTCCTATCCCATAGATTTTTTTTATAATACCACATTTCACCTTTGGGCTTCAGCAGAGCTCTCAAATAAAATGCATTATCGCTGGTTTCCTTTGGACGCCCAACGATATTTTGGTTTCCGCATTGATATATTTTTGTATTTTGTTATAAAATATAAATTTACCGCCTGACCGAGCATCTTCAGAGATTTAGTTATTTTTATATTTTATATTGGAATTTTTGCGATATAAAATTGTTTTATCGTTAATATTGCAACATGGTCAGGGATGCTTGGAATACTGAAGGAAAAAATGGGCTTATAGTCTTATTACAACGATTTGTGTGGACCCTTATGCATGTTCATTAGCGCATGTGCAATTATCCACTTATATAGCGTTCTTCTACAATATATTTAAGGGCAAATATAAAGACCTCCCTCTCCAATTTTTTAAATTTTAAACTTTTTTTGTATTTTGACATAAAATATAAAATTATTATTATTATTATTATTATTATTATTTAAACATATTTATCCACGGTAACCTTTCAGTTGCCTGTTTTTCAAAGGGCCGTGGTCTAAAACTATTAAAAAGATATAAAACTAAATCTAAACCTAAAGTGTAACACACTAACATTAATTCAAATTGAAGTATAACATGCAAACGACCTTACAATGCAAGTAAACATTCGATAAAATTTCGGGAAAATTTCGCTATCTTAGCAATTTTTAATAAGCCTTTTGAACTGATTCAATGAAAGATGCTCATGTTCCTCGAGAATTTCGTTTGGAAGTTTATTCCATGACACTGCTGCGCGGTAGGAAAAACTTTTCTTAAGGAAGTTAGTGTTTGGTTTTGATAAGTGAAGTTTTCGTTCGTTACTTCTCAATGCATAATTATCGTTCTGGGACATAGTAAACATTTCTGTTAAATATTTTGGTGTCATTTTGTTAATTGCTTTAAATGTCATTGTTTGTTCACGTTGTTCGAGGATATTTGCAATGGGCTCCCAATTCAATCTATTTAAGATCTCTGTTGATCTTATTTCATACCCTGAGTTAGTGATAACACGTGCTGCTCTTTTTTGTAATTTACTTAATTTGTCAATGTGGGTGATATTTCCGTTGTGCCAAACTGTTGAGCAGTAAGTGAAATGTGGTAGGACTAGTGAATTGTACATTGTAATAAGGGCATTTTCTGTCAGAAAACTTTTTGCTCTTCTCAAAAGTGCAATGTTTTTTGAAATTTTTGCACATTGATTATCTATATGGTTATGCCAATTAAGTTGTTCGTCAAGAACCACTCCTAGGAATTTTTTTGTTAGAAACTCTCTTTATCATATGATCTCCTATTAATATGTCAGGATCTGAATTTATTTGATTAAGCCTTTGTCTCGAACCAACAACCATATATTCTGTTTTCTCAGCACTTAAAGTTAGTTTGTTAGCTAATAGCCAATTATGAACACTGTTCAAGTCTGAGTTAATTTTTTGTTGAATGTCAGTTGCTGATTTTCCGTCACAGGATATATTAGTGTCATCTGCAAACATTGATGCTTTTGTAGACCTTAAGCAATTTGGTAAGTCATTGATGTAAAGTAAGAAAAGCAGTGGTCCTAGATTTGAACCCTGAGGGACTCCGCAAGTAATTGTAGCTCTATCTGATATTTCGGGATTAATTTTGCAAACTTGCTTTCTCCCTCTCAGATATGAAATAAACCATTGTAATGCTTTCCCTCGTACTCCGTAAAGCTCTAATTTTGAAATGAGTATGTTGTGGTCCACAGGGTCAAATGCTTTTTTGAGATCAAGAAACAGTAGACCATTAATAAGGCCCTGGTCCATATTTACAAGACATTGATTTACAGAATATAAGAGTGCAGTCTCTGTGGAGTGTTGAGTGCGAAATCCAGATTGATTTGTGGATACCATCTGGTGAAATTCTAAAAAATTATTTAGTTGCCTAGAGACCAGCTTTTCAAAAATTTTTGCTACTGCTGATGTTACTGAGATAGGTCTGTAATTATCGCAATCCATCTTGTCCCCTGATTTGTAAAGAGGGGTTACCTTAGTGTGTTTCAAATTGTCTGGAAAAATTCCAGTATCGATAGATAGATTAAAAATTTGACTTAAGGAGCCGATAATGGTCTCCCCGGCTGCTTTTAATAGTTTGTTTGAAATTTTATCCAAACCTGTTGATTTCCCGGCTTTTGCTTTAAATATCTCACATCTTAATTCATCCATTGTTATATTATTTAACTCGAATACCTCAGTCACTGGTGTCACGTAGTTAAGAGGGTCGGTATTGTTGCAAGATAAATTCTCACTCAATTTTTCACCAATTGTAGAAAAATAATTGTTGAATGCTGTTGCAATATTTT
>CACRXK020003009.1:24319-38876 GCA_902702795.2 Paramuricea clavata | reverse complement strand
CTGTCTCTCTGTAGCTCAGTTGGTTACAGCTCAACAACTGTCTCTCTGTAGCTCAGTTGGTTAGAACTCAACAACTGTCTCTCTGTAGCTCAGTTGGTTAGAACTCGACAACTGTCTCTCTGTAGCTCAGTTGGTTAGAACTCAACAACTGTCTCTCTGTAGCTCAGTTGGTTAGAACTCGACAACTGTCTCTCTGTAGCTCAGTTGGTTAGAACTCGACAACTGTCTCTCTGTAGCTCAGTTGGTTAGAGCTCGTCAACTGTCTCTCTGTAGCTCAGTTGGTTAGAGCTCGACAACTGTCTCTCTGTAGCTCAGTTGGTTACAGCTCAACAACTGTCTCTCTGTAGCTCAGTTGGTTAGAGCTCGACAACTGTCTCTCTGTAGCTCAGTTGGTTAGAACTCAACAACTGTCTCTCTGTAGCTCAGTTGGTTAGAACTCAACAACTGTCTCTCTGTAGCTCAGTTGGTTAGAACTCAACAACTGTCTCTCTGTAGCTCAGTTGGTTAGAACTCGACAACTGTCTCTCTGTAGCTCAGTTGGTTAGAGCACTGCACCGGAGTCGCAGGTTCGAGGGCCTATAGCTGCATTTTTCACAACTGTTTCTGCTCAGGTGTAATAAATGTAAAACACTGGAAATTTCCAACTGCAAAACCTATCTGCAATTAGTTATATGGAGTGTAGATCGATGCTCAAAATCCGGATAAGGTGTATATTACGTTTACGGACAAACATTGATGGTCGACGTGCTTAACACGTGCCAAGCACGTGCTTCCAAACACTGCACAAGGAATTTCTTCGTACAAAACTATTCCAGACCCGGTGTCATTTTCTGATAGAAAATGCATGCTGTTGCTCGTCTCTTTTATATC
The DNA here is from genome assembly GCA_902702795.2 of Paramuricea clavata. Lineage (NCBI taxonomy): Eukaryota > Metazoa > Cnidaria > Anthozoa > Malacalcyonacea > Plexauridae > Paramuricea > Paramuricea clavata. The sequence continues at coordinate 38,006 of CACRXK020003009.1, read as the reverse complement.
ATGCGTTTCTTTTCATCTAACTCCCCCCGTCTCCTTGACAGCTTTGTTTTGTCACATGGAAGTAAATGTCAGATGCCACCATCAATGAACCGGGGGGGGGGGGGATGAATGCGGGTAAACTAGCTGGTAGCTTATATTTAAACAAGCTTCTAGATTTCAAAACAGATTAAAAATGATCTATTGTCAATCCATTACTTGGTATTTGTTTAGATAAAAATATTGTTTTGTTAAAGAAATCATAGCAAACACGACTGCATGAAATGTTGATACTTAGAGAACAATGGCACTCGTTTACGATCACGCAATCTGTATTTTTGCACAAAGGTTCATATACCTAGTGTACCTCGACGTAGAACTCCAGTAGATGTTTCCTTTTTATCGAAGGAACCCAAAATATTCTGACCTGCGATATTTGTTAGTCAACAGAGTGAGTCACTGAATATAAGATGAATAGAATCTCTCGCATACTTTGCATCGCATTCAGATGTAGCCTAGGAACAAACTAATGCGAATAGAGTGCAGAGGTAGTACATGTTCTTCACAGGGTTCGTACCGTGGTACATGTGAGGAAGAGCCAAACTCAAGGACTTTTTAAGGACATTCAAGGCCATGTATCAGCAAATTCAAGCACTAAATACTGAAGAGAAAGCGTTTGAAATCTTAGGATTCAGTAAAAAGTGACGTTGAATTGTTCAGAAAGGGCGATCGAATTTAACGAATTTCAAACAACTTTGTCAGATATGAACATGCAAAATCAATTCAACAAAATGTCCGTTTTGAATGTCAAACAATTTCGGAAAATATCCATAAACTAAATCAAGAAGAATTTAAGGACTTTCAAGTACTTCTTTACAAACTCCAAGACATTCAAGGCCTTGAATTTTTGTTTTCAAATCCAAGGACATTCAAGGACTTTCCGTTTCGTACGAACCCTGTTACACTGTCAAAGTTTCTGTGATCACAGTAGGAATATTGCATGGGTAAATTCTAAATCTTGAAGGATTTGTAAGAAATGTTTGAGGAAATTGACTTAGTGTTAAACACGAGTCAGTTTCCTCAAACATGTCTTACAAATCCTTCAAAACTTAGAATTTACCCGTGGAAAATTCCTGCTGTGATCACAGAAACTTTGATGGTGAAATGAGATAGATGTCCAGGCGAGAAGCAGGTTCCTGGAAAATCTTCACTTATTCAAACTATGCAACTGATCTGTCAAAAGCCTTTCGTCTCCCACACAATGATAAGTTAACAAGACGTGGATTAGGATAACATAAATAAGGATTAAATATTTCGTCCAAAGTTCAACTTGCCAGGGAAATCACAAGCTGTAGTAACCTAATGTCTGAGTCTTCGTGCTTTGTAATCCGTACTGTCATGAGCCCAGGAATTAAGGCCCAACCTCAGGGATATTGTCCCTGGCTGGTGAGAGGTACCCTGTACCCATCAACAACACGTCACAAGCGCACGGCTTCTCTCGATTTGCGTCTGAAATAAAGAGGCCACACTGTAGCAATATTTTCATGTTTTCCTGATGATTTCTGTCACGCTGAAACTGCCATGCTTCAGCGCTTTGTGACCTTTGTGTCTGAACTGCCCGAAGACAATTTTTACCGAAGGCCCTTCGTCAGAAAGTCATTATGTCATCTTTTTCGGACAGTTCAGAAACAAATCACATTTAAATGAATAGAGTAAGCAACTCGTCGAGGTTTCTAAGGCAACTGAATCTTGTTAAATGATTTAATCCAAAGCTCGACAGAACAAATATTTGGCTTATTTGCCAAACGTATGAATCCCTCGTTCTTCAAAAACCTTTCCGATTAATTTTTGTCTCGGGATAGTCAAATTCATGAAGTTTTGGTATATAATAAATCACACTTGGAGCTCTATTAATACAGGGACTGTAGCCCAACCCAGAACTGTAGGTTTGGAAAAGACAAATATTTGCCTCAAAGTTATGCAATGTTCGAATGTAACATGAGACGCGTTATTATCATGTGATAAAAACAAAGGCCAGTATAAAACGCGAGCTCATATATCAACATCGTCTAAGATCGCCTCAAACCTGCCTTGAAAGATGACGGTTGCTGAGGCTGGTGAAACGTCGCAAAACATGGAAGCAAGAGGCTCACCATCACCGAGCGAGGACGGAGTAACTGGCACACCAAATGAAACAGCTTTACGTGCTTTAATGAAACGTACTGGATGTCCTATCAAACAATCCAACGGACAACGAAGGTTTGGTCCACCACCAGACTACACTGGAACGACACCACCACGAGGTTTGGTTTATTATATGTTATTTCCTCTTATTCACACAACATAGACATGTGCGCTTTACTTCACAAAATGCAGAGACCACCTTAATACCACAAAGAGTTGAGACAAACCAATCTAGAACATTGTGTAGAAATTTCAAAATTTGAAGTCTCATAAGTTGTGTTATTACATCACATCTATACATAAATACTTCCAATGAGAGTGTTGGAGTCTAGGTCTATCGTAACATACCACCTATACTGGACTCCACTTTCAAAATAACATAAAATATAGTAAGTTTGAGATTGGTAAACCTACAGAATATGTGACAACGATATGCTTGGATACCGCATGCCCGCCGAGGTCACAGACGTATATTGTTTCCTGAGGCTGTGATAAAACTATCTGAAAATTATACCTCGACATTTTAAACGAAGGAAATTTGTTTAGATGTTGGTATAAACATAAACTGCCATTAACTTCCGGACGAAGTAGAAATAGTTCCTTTATTTCGGTAGGAGGTTTGAATCCTTCAACAAATGTCGTCAGAGAATATGATATCTTGATGTTTGTTGAGTTGACATCATTCGAGCATACCCATTGAACCAAGACTCCAGCTATCGTATTGCACAAGTTTCTAGGAAGCATGATTTTTTGTAAAATATTGTAGAAGTGTTTTTGTAGATGGAAACTGTGAGTGTGAATTTTTATACATTTATTAGATCTATCTATAGACTATAGGCCCTGTGGCAGGAATCGATCCTACGGTCTATAAATAAATGTATAAAGTTCACACTGACAATTTCCATCCACAAAACTTTTCTACGATTAGTTATATCGCATGTAGATGTTCAAAATGTCACCCAACTTTGTTTGAAGATTCACAGGAAACCTTGACTGTGTAAGATTTGACGACTGCTTTTAATAATATGAACAAATTCATTCCAGGTTGTGAGGTTTTTGTCGGTAAGATACCGCGGGATGTCTACGAAGACGAGCTTGTTCCTATCTTTGAAACGGTCGGGAAAATCTACGAAGTGCGTCTGATGATGGACTTTGACGGTAGAAATCGTGGCTATGCCTTTGTAGTTTATACTCAGAAGAAAGACGCGCAGGCTTGCATCAAGAAATTGAATAATTATGAAATCAGACGAGGAAAGATGCTGGGCGTGTGCTCGAGCGTGGATAATTGTAGGCTATTTGTTGGTGGCATACCAAAGAAAGTCAAGAAACAGGAAATACTTGAAGAAATATCCAAGGTAAAATGAGATAATATTTCCACGACTCCTCTACACCATAAAATTGTGCATATATTTAATAAAATTCTTCGTTCCTTTTCAAACATCACTTAGTTTTGTCCTAAAATGCTTTCATACACTAGGTATATTGAGATTACGTCATCTGTAACTCCGGTGAGATTTTCTCCCGAGACAAATCGTTTGAAAGCATGGATAATACATTTCTCATTGATTTTTTATCATGTAATATATGCGTCATGCTCATGTAAAGCAAATTTCGCTCGAGGGTTATGTTTGTTTTGCCGACTCATTTCAAGTATACAATCCCTAACAAGTTCGTGCAGAAATGCCTGCATGTTCCTTTAATTAAACACTATCAAAGTTTCTGTGATCACAGTCGTTTCAGCGGACTGACACAGAGTTAAACATTAAGTCAGTTCTCTCAGACATTTCTTATAAATCCTTCAAAACTTAGAATTTACCTATGCAAAATTCCTACTGTGATCACAGAAACTTTGATATTGTAAGCCAGAATTAACAACTGGTCTACCTTTGCTTCGTCCAAGGTGACAGAGAGTGTGACAGATGTGATAGTGTATCCCTCGGCGTCAGACAAGACAAAGAACCGAGGTTTCGCATTTGTGGAGTATGAGAGTCATAGAGCAGCGGCCATGGCGAGGAGAAAGCTTATGACGGGGAGGGTACAACTGTGGGGACACCAGATTGCGGTGGACTGGGCAGAACCTGAGGCGGAGGTTGATGAAGATATTATGTCACAGGTAAGAGGGGGGACCCGTGGGAGGTGGGAGAATATATTCTATGAAGGTGAAACTTCTTGACCTTGCTACAACATTCGTTGTAGTTTTCTTTCTTCTTCACTTTGTAGATCGGAAATTACACATCCTAATCTTTTTCTAATCTGTGTATCTCAATAATCTGTACCCACAGTAATCTGTGTCTCTCAATAATCTGTACCCACAGTATAAATATATCTTTCTCCCATATCCGGTATCGCTTGTAGGAAATTGTTGTGAGTTTACAATTATGAATTCCTTAGTTTAAGCTGTGATATAATCTTCATTGATCTGTGCAAGTGTAGGTCAATAATCAGAAAGCTTGAGAGGAATGCGTCCATCCCAAAATCGAAGAGACTTCGCTCGAAGTTCTCCTTGTATTTTTCAGGTAGTTGTATCCCTATCAATCCCAAGCTTTCCTAGTTTAAGCTGCGTTTCATGTCATGTACTTTTCCAAATTGAGAGTTCAAATGAGTATTTTAGCGCACTAAATATTCTCAATCATTTTCATCACTTTATATCAACTGGATTAGTTCAAAGTTGAAATACAACACTTAGCAAGACTGCACACGCCACCTTTAATGCATATCGCAATCGATCATGTCGTAACACCCACGAAGGTAATGTGACGATATTTTGTAAGACGTCTGTGTGGGTGGATTATTTACGTAGATTCAAGTTTTGTATAATTAAAATTGCAGAGTAAATAAATCTCTGCTCAGTGTAAATTAAAATTCTATACTATAGACACGGTTCGAACGATCATGTACCGAAGTAAATGCAAATCAGTTCAGTTAACAATAAGTTTCTATATTGTTGACAATGCCGGCAGATCACAAGCGCTTCCACAGTATTTATCTTGGATAGTCTTGGACTCTCTCTACATACACGACTTACAAACCAAATTCAATTTAAGGCGAGCTACTGTTTTGACGAAATGTTCCTAAATTCCAAGTTTATATTAAAATTTTCTCGCACAATGTAAACAGAAAGCTGTGAATGTGTGGAAACATAAATCTTACAAATTATAAATCAAAAGGCGTTATAAATAATAAATTGTTTTGCAGGAAACCTAACAGCTTTATTTATAGTTTCCACCCTTGAGAAATTGAAAGGTCTCATATCTGCTGTATCGAATTAACTGCTTGTTATGACAAAATCATTAAAGTCCAGCTCAAAATCACGAGAAAATCATCACCTTTGCTAAATTTCGCGTCAAGTTACCCACATGACACAAATTGTAATCCTTTAAAAAGCTTTGCTGAAACACCGCAATGTTGCAGGCGAGTTAAAGCAAAATTTTTTAATGTTTTTTTTTTATATAAAAAGACGTCGAATACATGCGTGTCAAAAAACTTAAAATAATAAAAAATGAATAATGTAAAACTCATCGTTCTTGGAATGCCCAATTGAAACACTCAAAATATTATAAAATTCAACCAATGCATGCACACTGATAGTATTGCTTGTCTTCATGTGTAATATAGAAATAATAACTTGTACTGTTTTTATTTTTACATTAACCGCACTTAAATTGAAGAATTCTTAAACGCCGCAATCCTGAATCATTTCCTACTAAAATGACCGGATATACTACGAGGGCAAACGCTTTGATTTGCAATCGATTTAGCAATATTTATTGTAATGGTCTAGATTACTGATTTATGGCGCAGATAAGAAAGAGAGAAGGAAGTAAAATTTCCGATTTACGAGACATTTCGAAAATTGTCAATACACGCGTTTGGCAAAAGTACAAAATTATTACGGAATTATAAATTGCGCTACATTTAATGTTGCGAAATTGTCGCGCGTGTTAAAAATAGCTTGGTAGTCGATGTAGGTAGTATTCTAGCCGCGGTTTGTGCCTGAACTAGTTCAACCCACAATATTTCAAACTAAACTTATTTGCCTTAAAGTGGATGCCGGTATGAATGAGTCTTTTGTTAGCATTATTAGAGTATAAAGGTTTTGAATTTATTACGTCCTTTACTGTCACTTGAAATTTGGTTCATGTAATCTGACATGCAAAAAAAAAACTAAACCGAACTTTAATTTTTTCTCTACAAAATCTGAACTGTGTTGACATTAGAGTTCAAAATTGTTGAATATATTAGTGATTTTAATTAGGAATTCTATATTTATACCCAGAGCTAATTCAGCATAAAGTCACAAATTAATATCACCAGTATCAAATTAGCGAGGACGAGATTTAAATGAATCGACGCACAGTTCTGTCACAAGACATCAAATAGTATATCCATTTACATTCTGAACTGCATTGAGATAATTAGACCTTGTTTCAGGTTTAATTAGAGAGAATAGTTGCAATGTCTCTTACAAACTATTTGGAATCACTATTAATCTATTGCAGTCTTTCGAGGCGTTTTCTCGCTAGAGAAAATATTATTTTATTTCCTAACATTAGAAAAACACGACATGATTTATTTGCTGCTATTGTCATTCTAAGTAAAGGTTAATCTATTGGCTCGATATTAAAATAACAAATCATTTTGCCTCTCAATAAGTCACGAGATCTCACGATCAGTTTCAAACAGCGAAAAACGCTTTCGAGAGACTAGCCGTGTTTCAAGATACTTTGAGTATCACGAGGCGTTCATTTATATACTGACATGAAATGGATTTCTAGGACTGAAGGGACAGAATCATGAACAGAAAGAGCTATCCAGCATAAATACAGTCAGTTTAGGTTTTTGGAAAGCCTAAGATTGATAGGGATGCCTACTCTTTTGAGGTAGTTGCAAACGTTCTTATTGTTGGCACTACACTGGCAGACTGTTCGAGTTTAGATTTTATCGTTTATTTTTAATAACATAAAAAACTTGGCGACCCCCGGCACGAGTCATTAACATCCAACCGTGTTTTCAACAAGGATGTGATCTTATCTCTATTTCGGATCGAACATCAAGATCTTATCAGGACGCAGATTTACTGAGAAAGGCGCAAGCATGTGTTTTATGCATTAAGAAACATATCTTTTCTCTTTAAAAATTGATTATGAATGTCATCATTGCTAAAATAATCCATAAAGCATGCACAAACAAAGGTCATGCCCGATCAGCCGTTCTCAGGATAATACTGACATCCTAAAGAAATATCCCAAGAGTTTTTATCTTTTGTAGATAGTTTAGGCCCAAACTACACGAACTACGGCGTATTAGATCCCCAAGTAGTCTAAGTAATCATTTATTAAAAGCAAAGCGAAGCGCCTTAAAGATTTGTTTCCGAAGCGTTTTGTTGACATTTACAATCGTTCATTTTATGAATGACTTGTCACATTTAACATCTTAAGTCAATATCTCATACTTTACTTTTGAAAAATCTGATTTCAATAACATTTGCATAAGACTGGCCTAGATTTGTTTAAGACGTGGTTAGGAAATCTAGATGTTAGTTTTATGAATGACTTGTGTCGGTCGTATTCAATAAATGTCAATATTTTACTTTTGAAAAATCCAATCATTTGCATAACTCCATTTCAAAAACATGCAAGCTTCGTTTAAGGTGGCTCTGCGGTCAAGGATTAAACCTTTTTAAAGTGGCTCTGTGATGTTTCCTACCATACTTCTTGATTAAAGTGGCTCTGCGTTACTTTGCATAACGCCTGGAAACCTAAGCCTTTTTTGTCTAATTCACAAACATTCGTATAATTTTTCATTGATAAAAATATGCTGGTATAAAATTTCAAACCTCACTGGTGCTCCATCGTCATTTGTACTTTTGGAACAACAGGACTGGTAGGCACTCTCCATGTCATCTCTGAGGCTATAAAATATTAAATAGAAACAATTCTAACACATAAAATATCTTATCTCTTGTTTAACTAAATTTATTTATAAGATACTAATCAACAATACAGGCTTGTAATCACCGAGCCTGAGGCGAGTAATTGTTTTAGTATAATTTCAGTATTGAAAAAGTTTTATTTATAAATACAACTAATACACATGTTTATTTTATTAATATAATTTACATAAATAATTCACTTTCGTCTGATTTTCAGCCATTGTTTTGGGGAAAAGCCATAGTCACTGCTCAGAGCAGTCTGAGCAGGAACTATTGCCTCAGAGTTACTGCTGAGAGAGCCAATGGCAATGCTCAAAGGGCATTTTTCAATACTGAAATTATATTAAACGTCAATAGTTAGCCGAGAGCTTCACTTCAACTATAGACGACTCTCGAACCGACGGTTAGATACAACTGGAATTTCTAGGATCCATGTTTTTGTGTCACGGCCAGAACTAAGTTAATTTAGAGTCCTATTTAATCCTATTTCTGTCTAATTGTTGCAGGTGAAAGTGTTGTATGTGCGAAATTTACAACTGAGTACAACAGAAGAGACGATCGAGGGAATATTTTCAGAGTATGGAGAAGTGGAGAGGGTGAAGAAACTGCGGGATTATTGTTTTGTTCACTTCAAGACGAGGGAAGAGGCGAGGAAAGCGATCAATGCCATGAAAGGTAGGATAGTCTTATTTAGTGAAGACCATGTGTCTCAACTATCTGAAGAAGATATCTCAAATGTAGTGGTTCAGTGTAGGTAGTATTCTACAATAAGCTGTCGTGGTTTGTGTCTCAACTATCTGAAGATATCTCAAACGTGGTGGTCCATGTAGGTCAAACCACGAGTGTGTAGAATACTACCCACACTGGACACGTGAAGCACTCGTCCCGTAAGGTGACCTTCTCGTTCGTTTCATTAATTAAGAAAGGTCAAAGCTCGCCAGATCACGAGTTTCATGAAAGGATATACGTTCCTTGGCCGAGGGAATTCAGCCATTGGCATTGCCTTAGGTGACGAGCTGAAGCAGCTTAAAGGACAAAATCACTCGTTAAGTTAAGTCGTATCATGGAGACGATCGTTCTCTTGTCGTCATAGTTTGACTTTGCGTATGTTAGAGCGCATTGGAAGCCTAAATTGCAAGCAATACATAGTTTTATAAAAAAATTATATCCCTTGATAAACCTTAGTTCATGGTACAAGTTATTCTTTGTGGGACCTCCCACGAAAATAACATGTTGTCTTTGTTTAAAAAGAGACAGAGGTTCCACGAGCGTGATGCACAGTCGGTGTCTCATTTGTTTTCAAAAGATTGTCAGAATGTCTAAATCATATTTTGTATACAACATGTTGCTATTGGATAGCTCTATTACTTCTAAACTGTTCGAAACCTTATATTACCATCCCTTATATTACAAATTATATCAGTGTTACCACAATAGGAATATTTGGTACCCTGTAGCTAATGAAAACAAATCAGTGTTCAGATTAAGTATATTTATATTCAACATCTTACAACGCTTTTGAGATTACAAATTCATTGAATAAACGTTTCGACAACGTTGGAGTTTAATAACGTCAATTATCGGCCAGGCTCGCGTTTGTTGGGGACCCCGCCCAAACTAGGCACTGGGGGAAGTTTGGCCCACCCCCTTTTAGACTGCCTTAAACAACTGCACGGCCTTGTATTGTCGAGCATGCCACCGACATTGCGTTACTTGTGTATTTATCTCAAACGTGGATCTATAACGTATTTATCTCAAATGTCGAATTTTGGCGACGATTTTTATGGCCGTAGATCGGAAGTGTTGTAGGCATTAATACAAACGCAGACTGGGATGTTTTGATTATGAGAAGGTCTCCAACAGTTTATAAACATAAACCTTGCTATGAATTTTGTCTTTCACGCTGTGTTCCGACGGCAAAATAAAGTTTATTTACAGATCTTTCTTGCTAATATAAACACAATTATTGCTGCAGGGAGTTGAGTCAACGTCCAGCAATATTCCGATGTTTTGATAAAGCAATGCTTGTGTTAGTCTGAGTTTTACTGAGCTGAATAAACAGTTTGTCTTCGTACAGGAAATTGCTTTTACATATTTCTATGCTAATGTGTATTCCCTCGCCTGCCTAAACACGCTAAGTTTTGAGAAAACATCACGAGAGTCGGCTTTATTGTCAAGTGTCTTGCGCAACTGACCACGCTACGACTGGATGAATAGGAGAACAGTTTAGGACAAAATTCCCTAGGACACGAGAAAATAACCGGCATTTGTGGTGTCGTGCTCACCGCGCTTGCCTTTCATGCTGGGAGACTGGGATTCAATGCTTGGTAGGATCTCTACTCAAGGTGTTCAAATAATTGAGGAGAAAGAGCTATCTTTACATTGACATCAGTAAATGGTTAGACTTTCGCGTCATCTTGGATAAGCAAATCATAGTTCAAATCATAGAAAGAGCTACTTTCACATTGACATCAATAAATGGTTAGACTTTCGCGTCGTCTCGGATAAGGACGTTAAATCGTAGGAACCTCGGGTCCCCTATCAATCGACAATAGCTTGTTGAGAAATCCGCTCATGGATAAGTGAGAAACTCAATCAACAATAAACAACATATATGTAATGGACAAAATTAGTTTATTAAGATCCAAATTTAACTTGGAATACCTCGGCATTTAAGAAGGATTTAGATTGTTTGAGTTTAGATTGGTTTATAAAATTTAAGGCTTGTTTACATTAACTACTGATGAAGAATGATTTTTTTTAGGAATAACATTTTATGATTTTTTACAATATTTAATATTTCTATTGCGCGATTTTACATATGTATATGATCAAGTGCGCATTACAATTACAGCTGGAACTGGCGTGAAGCAGACCGAGGTAGACTGTGAGCTTACAAATGGCGCATTAAGCAGCTGCTATTAGTCCATACCTCATTAATGATCTGCCCTCCAGACCTATGTGCCTAACCCACCCTGTCAACTTTCCCTGTGGGAGGAAACACGGAGTACCCGGAGAAAACCCACGACTTTCGGCAGAGCATTGACTTTTACTCTTCACATTGAGAAGTTCTCACTGAGGCTTGAACCAGCTACCTTAGAGGTGAAAAGTGCGCTAACCACTTCGCCATGTTTCCAAGAAACCATAGTATGATACTTTTTGGTGTTATGTACTCAGTATGATGTTACTCCGAGTGTGCATCCACACCGGGCAAGCCAACCTCGTAGCTCAGTTGGTAGAGCATTGGACTAGTATCCCAAAGGTCGCGGGTTCAATTCCCATACACACTTAGAGTAACATGACAAACATCAAACCATAGTATTCCTAGAAACATTGACCTTGCTTTCATCTGGTTTCCGTTCATGTTAAGAAATGTCTTCAATCGCGTTAAGTGTCAAGGTTAACCACTAGCGCCTTAAAAGGAATGTTTTGTTTTGACTTTATACTTCATGCCCGTGCAGGTTTCACAAAAACGAACGGGACGAGGTCAACAGGTTATAATTAATGAATGAAGAATTTTGCCTAGAGCTCCTGCTATCTTTTAGAATTAGATTTTAAACCAGAAGTAGTAAGCTTAAAATCAATGAGCCTTCAATTAATTTAGTTTTCTTGGGTCAAATTAGGATTAAACCATCAACGCGTGAACTGAAGTAGCTTCGTAAGGCCAGACCAAACATCTATCCACATTAACACGTGCTAAATTCTACGCCTTTCTAGTTTCATGTAGACGCTGTTTAAAAGGAACATTGATTCTAATTGTGGTTATAGATTCTAATTCAATTACCATATCATTTTCAAAGGAACATTGATTCTATTATTCTAATTGTGGTCATTGATTCTAATTCCAATTACTATATCATTTCAATTATTTAATGTTTCAATTAAGGTGGGCATATTTATGACATCTGTAGGATTTCACATCCAATTAATTTCATCTCGTAAAAAAATCCTTCAATTAAATTACGTAGAAATGTCTGGAAGTGGCTTGCCCTTCAACGACATTTATAAAGTACTCAGGGTATTTAGTTGATCTTCCCTTCTGAATATTCAATGAAAAACTAAAACAGTTTTTCTCTCAGGATTTGAAAACACAATTCGGACTCAACACCTAACAATTCCATTTGTGAATGATTTAACAGGTTTAAAAATCTCTTCACATTATAAACATATGATCCATCACACATTCGAATAAGACCGGCTTAGTGTCGACCACAGAACAGGACAATATAAAGGCTATAAACTTAATGCTATTAAATTTGAACTTTACCGTATTGTGTTAAAGAGGATTACAGTGGGATACTTCGAATTCCTTTGGGATTACAAGTTAAAAATAAAATAAATTTTAACGTCAAAAAAATGATAATTTGCGTTGTTAAGTGATTTATTCATTCCCTTACAATTTGGCAACAGCCTTGTAAAATTTAAAACAAGCACAATCCAACCCCCCCTGAAACCCGACCAATATAGATTTATTTATTTTTAAAGCCTCTCGAAGATAGCTAATTAATGAAGTGTCTACGGCGTTACAAGCTCTTCAGAACCATGAAAACCCGATATCCTTTTTATATTACGGCAAATTATCACCCACAATATTCCGCGAAAATGTCCAGTACGTTCAGGGCTCATTAGGGACTTTAAGATTGACGTTAATTACGGCAAACCGCAAACTTCAAATCGCATTTGAAAGTAAGGCCTACAGTTTCGACAGCTAAAAGTAGCTCACTCATGCTCCAATTTTTAACGCACAAGTTGTCCTAACTTCGAACAGCTAACAGTTGACTTCAACCTTTGCGGTTGACCGCGAACGTCAATCTTAAAGCCCTTAGTCGCTTGCGCATTTTAATGACGCCTGGCTGCATTGCAGAAATCGAAGCGCAGATTCATGCACTAACAACTACCATCAATGAGTTGTGCTATCAGCAACAACTCATTGATTTCCAGAAAATATATTATAGCCATACAATAAATGCATTTCACTAAGCCGTGGTTCAACTTGAAAGTCAGTTATCAGAGTAACTAAATTGTTCACTATATGTATAGCCTTGAATTTGCTCGCAAATACACGTGATGGAAACATTTAGCATAATTTGCTTGCTACCATAACCGTGAACACATTAAATTTAGAAAGTGATCAGCATGTGTCAATATTAAACTTACAAAGAAACATTTCTTTTACTTGCAGATCAGCAAATCGATGGCAGTGATGTCGAGGTGACTCTGGCCAAACCTGTCGATAAGGAACAAAGACAGCAACGTGCGATGAGTAAAGCTATGATGGCGGCATCATCCTACACCTACCCCAATCCTGCGGACTACATCATACCTTATAGTGGTCCCTCATATCCTTACACCGTTAACCAACCATTGTACCCTTTCCCTACACCCATGTCAAGGTAAATTCTGTTTACTAACTTTATCTATAATATATATCAGTTTTTAACTGTTCTTCCTAAGGAAACCTAAACTTTATTTGTACTGGAAAGCTCTATCAGTTCTAAACTGTTCTTCCTAGAGGTCCAGTAAGGATCATCTCTTATTGATCCAGTGTTACTACAGGAGGAAACCTAAACTAAACTAACTTTATTTATACTGGAT
>CACRXK020003009.1:5094-24299 GCA_902702795.2 Paramuricea clavata | reverse complement strand
CCAGGATCATCTCTTATTGATCCAGTGTTACTACTAACCTCAGTGGTAAAAGGCGCATTTAAAACCAACACCCTGTTAATGTATATTGTTACTTATTCTCGTTCCAGTCCACAGTTGATCAGACCGCGTGGTCGTGGAAGAACTGCTGCCGGAAGTCGCGCTGCTGGGGGTAGAAATTACTTGTTCCCAGGCTATCACTCAGGTGTGCGGCCATTTTATGTCCCGAGCTATGATGAATATGGCAAGAAGAGAACGTCCGAGGTAGCCAGAATATTTTATCATTTCATCCATGCAGGGGTATTTTAGGTTGTGGGACTTGGGTGGGAGCCCCCCCCCCCCTCCGCGCAAATTACCCCTACTTAACGAGGAAGAATTATGGAGGAGAAAGTTAAGCTGGATTACACTATCAAAGTTTCTGTGATCACAGTAGGAATTTTGCATAGGTAAATTCTAAGTTTTGAAGGATTTGTGAGAAATCTTTGAGGGATCTGACTCATTGTTTAACATTGACTCAGTTTCCTCAAACATTTATTACAAATCCTTCAAAACTTAGAATTTACCCATGCAAAATTCCTACTGTGATCACAGAAACTTCGATACTGTAATCCAGGCTTCATAAGAGAAAAGAAATTAAACGACATCTCTCAATTGTATTCAGTTGTCTCTGAATACAAGACTACTACATCAAATGAAATATAATGAACATAATTTTCTCACTCTGATAACTGCAGGTTGACCAACATCTGCTGCACCATAGTGCTTAGTTAATAATTCTTCAACATTTATTTTTGTTTTAGGATCACCTGTACGACATTCTGCCCGGGATGGAATTGACGCCAACTAACCCACTGACATTAAAACCACAGAAATCTCCAACACAGGTACAGTAAACTTTCTTTACTCGATTTCACTAAGCACTATCATGCAGCAGAGGGTGGTCAACCTATCAGAGAGACTATTCATTCTATGAAGAGTCTTGTATTTGGTGTTAGAATTGAGAAATGTAGGTTCATTTTCTTGTTCCTATCAGTACCAACATCCAGTGCAGTGGTGAAACTAACCATGGCAACTGGTCATGCTAATGAACCTGCATCTAAGTAGGTTAAAGACAATAGCTATGTTTCTAAAAGTTCGAATAATGCAACAACGCCGGATTTTGGTGGGGAAATATTTAGGAGAGGTGCAGCGGTCTAGCTCAATGTAGTGTACATATGTATCAGTGTATTAATGAAATATGACCGTAGGACTCCAATCTTGCCCTTCATTACAATTGCTACGAAGTTTCTTTCAAAACATTGCATTAAAAGGGTACTTGACACAGAGATGAATGGCTATCACTGTTTCAATTTTACAGAGAAAACTTTCTTACGAAGTGTAGACCCTGAGCAACCATCACATTTTCACTTTGTTCCATCATTGAAACTTTCCCAAGGGGACGTGCATGACCTTTCAGGGGAGGTGCAAAAATTCTCAGGGGAGGTGCAAAACGATCTCAGGGGAGGTGCGTACCTCCCCACAAAATCCGGCCTCGTAATGCGAATCATTAAACATTTTCATAGCTTGAACTGTTGCTGTGGCTTCGCCATTGGTCCAGTGTAGGAATAATTAAAAAACGTTTTTCTCGATTATTTCAGTTGCTAGAAGAATATTGTTTGAAGAACAACTGGGGCTGTCCAGTGTATACACTGCACAGCACTCAAGCACCGAGTGGAGAGATGCAATTATTCTTATACAAAGTCAACATCCCAGCTTTGCCGACTTTGTATCAACCTCAGAAACTGTGCAGAAGTGTCGAGGAAGCCAAGGCATATGCAGCCGAATATGTCTTACAGCAACTGGGCGTTCCTTTTGAAGGTAAGTTTATTATACTGGATCATTTCTAAAGAATGGTTTACTATCAACGTTTCTGTGATCACAGTAGGTGCATGTACTATAAACCTCTGTGTCACCCAACAATTAACGAATGTTATGGTTTCAGGTCCAGAATCACCAGTATCCACTGTTGCTGCAGTTGTCACCACTGCCTCACCTTACGCCACAAGAGCCGTTGGACCAGGTAACGATCAGCTAGCCTGGGTTCTAGTTTAATATGACACTTTATCAAACCAGAACAAGAGTTTACACGTGACTTGACAAGCGAGAGTTTACATGAGAGTTTTCTCAACTTTCATTGCTTGATCAAACGAGAACAAGAGTTGCATGAGAGTTGAGAAGCGAGAGTTTACATGAGAGTTTTCTTAACTTTCATTGCTTGATCAAACGAGAACAAGAGTTGCATGAGAGTTGAGAAGCGAGAGTTTACATGAGAGTTTTCTCAACTTTCATTGCTTGATCAAACGAGAACAAGAGTTGCATGAGAGTTGACAAGCGAGAGTTTACGTGAGAGTTTTCTCAACTTCCATTGCTTGATCAAACGAGAACAAGAGTTGCATGAGAGTTGACAAGCGAGAGTTTACATGAGAGTTTTCTCAACTTTCATTGCTTGATCAAACGAGAACAAGAGTTGCATGAGAGTTGACAAGCGAGAGTTTACATGAGGGTTTTCTCAACTTTCATTGCTTGATCAAACGAGAATAAGAGTTACATGAGAGTTGACAAGCGAGAGTTTACGTGAGAATTTTCTCAACTTTCATTGCTTGATCAAACGAGAATAAAGAGTTACACGAGAGTTGACAAGCGAGAGTTTACGTGAGAATTTTCTTAGCTTTCGTTGCTTGATCAAACGAGAACAAGAGTTACACGAGAGTTGACAACTTTTATTCCCTTCTAGTACCGGTAACATACGCAATGGCCAACGGCCGTGCCGAATCAGCAGCTTACCCAGGGTTCATGCCCCTGGCCAGCCCGACGTCACCCATACCAACCACCGTCCTCACCAAGGTAGGAACGTGGCCAGGAGGGGTCCCAGGCACCCAGGAAAATGGTGTGTATGGAAGCTTTGAAGGCTACGGTGACCAATATGGCGCTGGAATGTATGCCCAGTATTGACAAGGTCAGATCACGCATGCGTAGTTAGTTCTATGTCGTAACTTTACATATTTCACTTATATATATCCCATTATCCCCATCATCATTTTCTACACATTACTTGAAGAATATCCCAGTTAAAACATAGATATAGCCAAGTTAGTTTAGAACAGTTCTTTCAGGGTTTTATCCATGCATTTTATGACTCTGTTTTCACGTATAGGAAATTGAACTTAATACTAAAACAACGTCAAAAGAGGCGGCCATTTTATACGAACAATGTCTATAATCCTGGCTTGATGTTTCACTTGTGAAACGTCCCCAAACTTGAGTTTGAAGGCTAACGAGATCCCTTTATATAATTATTAAAAGCTACTTGAGCATCCAGCAAAATATACATTGATCAAAACTTAAACAAGTGCCTCGATAAAACCTTGTTGGTTCTCTTTGTAGGAAGTACACGTCCCAAAATACGCGAGAATTTAAGAAGGGCGTGTATTTCAATTCTTCATTTAGTCTTAAGCAAACCTCACAACAAATATTCGCACACCAAGTTGTAAAAACACCAAATAAGAATATTTATAAGCTTACCTGCAGAGAAAGGTATAGTCTTGTGTTCAATCAATCTTTGCAATCAAATACAATCAAATAGAGCCGTTCAATTCCCCCAAAGTACTTCTAGTTTTGTCTACAAAAAGATCAAACTTATTTCAAACTAAAAGTGCTTCAGGGAACTTAACACAATTATCTTCATTACGTTGATTTGCCCGTGATCATTTTTTCGGCAAGGGATAATTTACTGCATTGTAAATGCTTTAATGATCGGATTAATTAATAATCCAGAGCAATGTATTACTATATATTCATAATTAAATATGGCTTCTTCAAGTCATTTAGTTGGGTTGATTAAAGTACAGCACTGTCTCAGAAGTGACTCAATATAACATCAAGTAGCATAAATTGCGTGTCGTTCGGGGTTGGCATGCGTGTTGTGCGGTGCGGTTAAATTTGAGTTAAGCGCGTTTTGCCATTAGATAGTGTTCGACGTGCGGTCAGTTTGCGTGCTTAGTCGCGTGCAGTTACGTTGCGTGTTGTTTGCGTGCAATTTGCGCAACACTTGCAAACAATTTCTGGCTAAAACCTAGAACCGTGGTTCAATGACGATTTCCTCACAAACTTGACTTACTTGAGAGCAGTGCTGTATATAAAACATTTGATTTCTTGTTAATTTTTGTCCTTAATTTTGTGCGTCTTGTACAAAGTTTGAGTATCATATATTTAGAGAGATGTATGTTTGGTAGTATATTTAGTTCTTATTTACCAGTATTTGTATATATAAGATGTCCAGTTTCCAGTAATGTAGCATAGAATCTTTGACAATGAAGAGATGTTGTCATTGAAAATGGATCAATTCTTCAATCAAAAGATCGAGTTTCATTGAAAATTATATGGAATCATTAACACGATGTTTCTGACTTTGTTAGTCAAGATTTTCAAATGTTTTCAATGTTTCCTGATTGGCCTAGCCTTAAGTAACAATCTTGAACATGATTTTGTACACATTAGAGTATATACTCATGTCAAACGCAAATAATAGTTTTACATGAAAGATATTCTTGAAATTTACAATTACTCTTCATTTTTCAATGGTAATATCTCTTCTACAATTATTTTCTGACACAATCTTTCGTCATGGGCGGGGCCCTCAAAGATTGGTGTTTGTTTTGATTTTCATTAAAACCAATCAAATGTTGAAAGCCTTAAGAATAACGAACAAAATACTGAAACAACAATAAAGAACTTTTAAATTGTTCTAATTGCCTTGAACAATTAGAACTTTAAGTGTCTCAATCAGGTACGTTGAACCAAAGACCTTGGGTTTCACTCTGGCATGGGACATTCAAAAATAATTTCTGTAATTATTTCATTAATGAACCAAGTTGACTTAATCCATTATGCATTTATACTATATTTTTATCAGTAATCTATTGTTGCTAACCACTTAATTATTCCTACAAAAAGACCAGTATTTTTTTGTTATTCTTGGCTCACCCAGCAATTTAGCCAAAGCCTGATTTACGGTTTGAGTTGAAACCGACCTTGATTATTAAATCTAACAGCATTCTAGCTGGCTGGCTGGCTGGATAGAAACTCATGTTATTTATTAGAGTGTACAGTCTGTGAAGGATTTATATAAGATTTAGAAATGCCATCATCAGAGACGTGAAATTCACAAACGATTTAAGTTATTGTTGCGCTGTGACTCAATAAATTCAAATGAGATGAATGTCAGTTTTGTAATTTTGAAATTATGTTTAGGCACTGTGATGTGTTGTACCATTTGCATAATGTTTAGTATGTCATCCACTGATCAAAACGTTCCATTGTCTTTTCATTGCAAAATTCCACTGCTCTCCATATAACAAAATGTGCATTCAGAAACACCATGAACTGAAGGCTTTGGTCATTCTGCAAATGCAGAAATCTGGCAAATCACAGCGTGTAAACATAGTTTCATGTTGAAAACATGAGTGCAAAGCTAGAATCTGCAATGCAGCCGTCGCGTGAATAAGTTGAAAACTCGAACAGTCTGTGGCAGCATAGTTAGCGACAATAACCGAGGAATAAGCTGCATTGAACTTCCTCAAAAATAACAAGGCCTAAAAAAATACCTGTGGTTCCAGTTCCCGACCGACCCTATTTTTTTCTGCTGATCCTATTATTTTTTCAACGTGATTGACCGTGCAACCCTATTTTCTCCGGGTGGTTGCAGGCTCCTGCCAAAATGGCGTCTGTTGTCACACTAATTATTGAAAAAACCATGAAAAAAATATTCAAAAAAAGTTATTTCTTTTTTTTGCGATATGAAACCAGAATCACAGGTATCAATCCTCAACTACACAGATTTTCATGTTTTTGCTTACTACTCTGGTTTATATAAATGAATACAAAGCCCAGTCAAATTGTAATCAAGACTTGGGTCTTGTATACTGGGCTATGTATTCATTTACATAAACCAGAGTAGCAAGTGAAAACATGATTGATACCTGGTTGCAGTGAACGAACAAAAATACACACATTTTCTTTCTTGAAACAGTCTGTTTCAAACTCTGGCATTGCACTCAAGTTTTCACCATTATTATTTTTTTCATGTTTATTCCAGACTATTTCAAAAGGTCTGGCAGTTTTTTGGTTTATTTTATGTAGTTTCAAAATACGTATCTATTTTTGTATTGCAAGTACTCTATAGAAGTTAATGTTATATTTTTTTTACAAACTTTCTTACATAATTTTGGTATGTTGACACATTTTTGTGTCAAGGTGAAGGATGAGAACAGATGTTAATAATTTGCTGTACTTTGAGAGATTGCTTGACAATACTGCTGTCAGAATCTATAGTTGATGCTTGGCATGACCATACTGCTGTCATGAAATGTTTCATGTTTGAAAATCCAACTGTTTTCCAAGGGAGGTAAATATGTTTATGAAATACAGCCAACAAGCAAATTTAACATCTGTTATCAACGAAGTTTTCTGAATGTTTTAATAAAAAGTTTTGAAACATAAATTGTGTCATTTTCAGTATCAGGGAAGAAGTACCATTGGTTCATTTTGAGACCCCAATTACCCGGTACCGAACGAATTTGGGACTGGTCTGAAATTCGTGTGTTTAATACAGGCGAATTCGTCCTATAAGGGGGTCTCAAATTCGTCCTGTTCCGTGGTTCTTGTGCGTTTACACGGCCGAATTTTAGTCCGGTTCCAAATTCGTCCGGTACCGTTTAAAACGGGATGTAATTGTGACAAATGACTTCTAATAGCAGCAGTTTTAAGCGCCTCAATGTTTGACAGCAAAAGCTATTCAATAACTAGGTTTAGACAATAATATCAAGCAAAATTATTGTACTGCACACTTAACTAACTTACTTTAAAATAGCGGTTTTAAAGCAGCGATAATTTCAGGCATGTCCGCCGTAACTTACATTTCAAAGTCGGCCATGTGCAATGGAATATCACCTACAAATTCAAAGAATAAAGTCAAATACAAAGACTGACCCCTAAAATAACACCAAACAATAATCAAATAGGACTTCTACTACACATAGAAACAAAAATAAAGATTTTTTTACCTTTGAAATAACGATTTTCAAGTTCCAAATCTGTTCAAGTTTAAAAAACAATTTAAAAACCACAAATATGCACAAACGGAGCGAGGAATTTTCCCGCCTCGTCCCCATGCCCTCGCATTTATAAAAGTATACACTCTGGTGCAACCATGCGATAAGTGTGTACATTGATGTACAACAGTGTTGATATACAGACATGTTCGTTGTTGAAATATAGTACAACTGGGTATAGCGCTGTATAGAAATGCGCACTTGTATACAATTGTGTACATCGATGTATAACAATGTACTGTGATATACAATTGTGTACGGTCGTATACAATGATGTATTAGTATGTACAATTGTACGGAATTCTGTACATTTGTGTATAATAATGTATAATTGTGTATTCCTGCATACAGTTGTGTATAATTTTGGTGCAGGTGTATATCTATGTATAGCGATCTACAATGTTGTACTATATATATATATATATATATTTAGTTTTCTGAAAAATCAATTGAGCACTTACTTGCTGTTAAAACCATTCTGCTGATATAAATAGGCTACCATATTAACACTAACCTGAAGTTCAGGCCCTATCACAGAATAGGTTATATTAACACGAGCTCTATTATGTCTAATATGTCGTATTAACTGCTAACTTCTGAAGGAAACCGCTTTCACACTAAGCAAAACGACAAGTACTGTTGTTCCTATTATTCTCATTGTTTTTAATGAACCAAACACAAAAACGACGAAACAGAAATCTAAAATTTATTTCTATTAAATTTGTCTATGAATAAGTACAAAAATGGGTTACAATTTATGAACTTCGCAAAAAGGGATTTAAAATTTTTATCTTTAGTACTTATCCTTGACTGTCAAATAATAATATTGTCCATACATATATTATATTCCTAAACTAAAATATATTAGTTTGTTCAGCCCTGGTTAAACGAGAGTTGATAAAAGCGAGTTTTCCATAGATTTTTCTCAACTATGTCCCAAATGAAACGAGAAGAGTGTGATGCAGTGTTAGCAAAAGACCTCATCAAAATCAGCTCAAATATGACGAGTCTAGGGGAGAGAGCCTAAATAAGAGTGGGTCAAGCGAGCAACTCGGTAGTTCAACGGTAGTTTTAAACCAAGGCTTTATATTATTCTAAGCTGTAATTGTCGTTCCAATCTAGTTCCTAGAGTATGAGAGCAAGAAATGAGACGACCAACATGAAATACAACCTGGATCCAATCTTCTCACTGGCTGACTTTTTGGCTGACTTGGGTCCACCACGGGCAGGGGGCTTGGTACAGAACGTCTGTTTGCTGTCAGTGAGACATAGGGCGTGGTCCATCACGTGGAAGATGTAGTTCTGCTCAACGACGCCATGAAACAAGTGGGCAAACGGTCCAGTCGCGTAAATACCTTGCCAGAAATTAAGAAATTTATTTGAGAAATGTCAAGGTCCACTACTCACTACATATACGATTGTCATTCTGGTGTATGAAAACGACTGCTCACGCCACTATTCATGTTCATCAGTTCATGGCGAAATGTGACATCTTTATACGCATTTGATCGAGTACATACACCAGGATAAGAATCGTAAACGACTAGTCGTATCGTATGGTAAACACAGCAGGTTTTTTCTGAGTGCTCCGACTTCCGAACCAATAAAAGGTGCGAGACATTTATTTCCAATTTGAATCTAATATTCTACAATAAGCTGTCGTGGTTTGCGTCTGAACTACCTGAAAAAGATATCTCAAACGTGGTGGTCCAGTGTAGGTAGTATTCTACAATAACCTGCCGTGGTTTGTGTCTGAACTACCTGAAAAAGATATCTCAAACGTGGTGGACCAGTGTAGGTAGTATTCTACAATAAGCTGTCGTGGTTTGTGTCTGAACTACCTGAAAAAGATATCTCAAACGTGGTGGTCCAGTGTAGGTAGTATTCTACCTAATAACAGTAATAAGGTGTCGTTTTCCAGGTTTCGTGGCTACGGTCTTAACCAAATCAGATAGAAAGCAATTAAACAAACATACCAACATCTTCGCCGCCATGGGACTCGCTTTTTGTGTAAATCAAAGCTTGTTGTCGGAAATCACTCGCATTATAATCAACACCAGTCAGATTAGCACGGTTACGATTAGGTTTCAGTCCCCCGGGACCGTTAGCATAGGCCAAGGTCAAGGCAGGAAGTCCATCAGGGGGAGTTCCGTACTGAAATCCCAAGATAGGATTACCACGCTTTGCATACCCATATAAAACAAAGGAATGAGAGTGGTCTGCTGTTACTATCATCAAGGTTTCATCTGTTTCAAGATAAAGAATAGCGTGGCAATCACATTTTACAAAATGAAAATGGGCTTTCACATACATTTACGAAATCATATGTTACATTAGGAAATACTACCAAGATAAACTAAAGCCGACATCTCAATCCCACAGCTATGCAGCCAAGTACTTTCAGAAACGTGTATCATTCTTTTCTTTATATTTGTTAATCTTGTATTCCGTCGCAGAAAGTTAGAATTGAAAAAAGTAGTTGGAAGAATTGTTTTCTCATACTAACCAGCATTAGTTAATTCTTGTGCTTTTTGAACAGCTTTTGCAAACACTGCAGTCTGTGCGAGCGAAGCATGAGCTTTTCCTCCATGATGTGCCCAGTCAATTTCTCCACCTGACAGTAGAGGAACATGAAGTTATTTATACTGGATAGAGGAAACCTAAACTAAACTAACTTTATTCAGGGATGGATTTACTGGCGAGTGCTATGTTTCATGACAAAGCAAAAAAAAATATTAGATACAAAATGAGAAACAGTAATTTGAGTAATAACATGATGATAAGCCGACTGCGAGCAACAATTATAGTTCAAATACAGTACTCAAGCACGTACTGCTGTACGTTGATGGGCGGGCAAAGCATCCCCCCTCACTACCAGATCATGCTGGATCCATCCCTAACTTTATTCATACTGGATAGCTCTATCAGTTCTAAACTGTTCTTCCTGGAGGTCCAGTAAGGGTCATCTCTTATTGATCCAGTGTTACTACAGGAGGAAACCTAAACTAAACTAACTTTATTTATACTGGATAGCTCTATCAGTTCTAAACTGTTCTTCCTAGAGGTGCAGTAAGGATCATCTCTTATTGATCCAGTGTTACTACAGGAGGAAACCTAAACTAAACTAACTTTATTTATACTGGACAGCTCTAGCAGTTCTAAACTGTTCTTCCTAGAGGTCTTCCAAGATGGATGTTGGTGAAAGGCAACACTTTCCCTGCGGTAATAATATCCAGTATTACTTACCTTCAACAAGAAGAAAGAATCCTTTCGAGTTTTTGTTCAGGATTTGTAAAGCTTTCTCCACCATTTCCTCCATGGTGGGTTCAAATGTTTCCGTCGACTTCTTTCGATCAATATGAAACGTCAAACCACTTGCAGCGAACAGACCTGGGAGGAACGATATTGAGAATAAATCTATTTACAAGCTTTGTCACAAATGTCACGTAATTCCCGACAGAGGTTACCTCTCCCTTACGGGTGTCCCTGAATTACAAATTAGAGCATATATTGGTATAAAAAATTAACACATTTTGCCAATAAGACTAGACAAGAAAGACGGCACATGTAGTTTGAAAAGTCTGAGGAATATCTACATCATATATATGTGTTTGTTGCATGGTGATATTCTAACAATGTATAGATTTTAACTGAGAAATAGATTGGCCTCTTAGCTATGACGGTAAAGAATGAAAGATTATCCGAGTTCTACAATAGAAGCTGTTCTAGAAAGTTAAAGTATTTGTTTCAAGAATGTTTAAAACCATCTCATTTGTTGAGTTCGTACTTGTGGTAACACGGCCACACACATATATGTGCGCAAGAGCATGCGCTTTACAAACTACTGCAAGTTTTCTTGCACTTCCGGTAACGTGTTTCCGCCAAGGGAGGACGCGCGTGGCCGAGGACACAGGTATAAATTATTGGAGTAGTTCCTCGGGTAGAGGAGAACTGATCCAATACCCAATGATGGGAACTGTTCTTACCAAGGAGATGGTCAACTTTAATTGGATCAATATTCTTCAGTTGAGTTCTGTTGGATACGTAAGCGGCGTTATCAAACTTATTCACCCATTCCTTGGTCAGATCTCTGCTATCATTGCGACATTTGGAACCTTTTAACAGCTTTCCATCTGGAGCAATAGTTCCACATTTATAGAAGTTTCTCCAACCACCTCCCAGCACCACTTCGATACCATCACCGTAGGGATAGTTGATCAACTGTGAAGCTGGAAGATAATACATATATATGACTTCAGATGATGTTATGTTGTTCAACATTTCTCATTGTTTTGTATTACAATTGATGTCATGCAGGTTGTGAGACGCTCGAGGCTCATTAATTATACAAGTACTCGAAAACTAAGGGTTCGTTTTTGGTGAGTATGGATAATCCAGAGAAAAACTCTGGAAGCACAACTTTACTTACACAAGCTTTCTAGCTTTTAAATTTTAAATTTTAGATTTACTATATTGTACATATACTTTTATGTGTTTTAATCTAAATTATTGTAGTGTTAAATCCATCTTGTACTTGAGTTTTTCAATTTCTCCTTGTAAACTGCGAATCAAGTTCAAATAAATTTCAATTCAATAGGTAAGATAAGGGTAACTTCACGACGAAAAGCTTTCGCTCGAAACGTTTGAAGTTCTCCTTGTATTTTTCAGGTAGTTTCAATCTCATGCTTTCTTGGGTCGGCACGAAGCTCTAGGAAGCTGTTCTGTGATTGGTTGATTACGACAAAAACAAAAGAATAGGCTATAGAATGGATTTTCTAAAGAACGAAGCAAGAACAATATTCCTTTTGTTTATGTAAGCCAATTACGTCTTTTGTCACTGTCATAATCAACCAATCACAGAACATCTTCCTAGAGCTTCATGTTTACTAAAACTGTCTGTACCAGTGTTAGAAGTACCAATGTGAAAATACTGTGCTGAGTGGTTATATTACTACCTTAAAAAATAAGCAGAAACTCGACGTTTCGAGCGAAGGCCCTTCGTCAAGAGTTAGTAGCCAACTAACTACTACAACAACTGGCTACTAACTCTTAACGAAGGGCCTTCGCTCGAAACGTCGAGTTTCTGCGTATTCTTCGTGTTTACAAGCTTTCTTGAGCACAGCTCTACTTACATATATCTTCGTGTCTACAAGCTTTCTTGAGCACAGCTCTACTTACATATATCTTCACAACCGTCCTGGGCGGTTTGATCATTCTCCCAGTCACGTGACGGAGTATGACTATAGAAAGCTCCTGGTGTTGCGTGGGTCACACGCGTGTCTGTGATCAAGCCAGTGGACATTCCCGCCATTTCTGCGAACGTTAAGATGGACAATACTTCGTTCCCCTTGGCGCTGTCGCATTCCTCGTAAATCGCCTTCTCGTTCAGACCTAGAATTCCTGGAAATTATTCAAAGCAATAGTTAGAGATATAATTGAAATTGATAATTTGTATTCTTCAATAACTTAAAATAAATCAATGATATTTGGTTGGAAAACTCAACTTAAAAGAAGGGGAGGGTGCCAAAATTTTTTTTTATTGGGGAGGGTTGAGTGACGGGCCGCGATGCGCCATTGAGCATTTTTTAAAGCGGGGTGAACTTTCTCTTGGTGGGGTGGGAAAACCTTTTTGGAGAATTCCAAATACTCTTGGGAGGGTGCGCACCCCCCTGCACGCCCCAGTCCACGCTCCTCAACCGAACCATGATTTAACAACACCCGCAATCCAAGCGCAAATCACTCGTAATTGAATCTTCCAGGAAGAAACTCCTCACCTGCATCAGTTTTCACTCCACTGGCAAAGGCGGTGGCAGTACCGGCTGAGTCAGGAATCTGCGCATCAGTATTGTACGTCTTAGACAACGCCGTGTAAGGAAACTTCTCCCAACTTAACACAGTTTCCTCTCCAGTTTTACCTCGACTTTGACCTTCAAATATTCTCGCTGCTGTCGTTGTACTGATGCCCATACCATCACCTGGAATTTAAAAAAAAATTTCAGTAATACACGAACTTTATTTGTACTGGATACTTCTATCAATTTATTTATTTATTTATTTATTTATTAAACTTTGCCAAAAACACTTAACAGAACAGCAAATAGACATCTACACAATAAACATGGACAAAAATGGCAGGGACACCACAACAGTGTAAACCAATTACTGTGGGCCCCAATTCTAAACTGTTCTTCCTACAGTTCCAGTAAGGATCATCTCTTATCGATCCAGTGTTATTACAGGAGGAAACCTAAACTAAACTAACTTTATTTATACTGGATAGCTCTATCAGTTCTAAACTGTTCTTCCTAGAGGTCCAGTAAGAGTCATCTCTTATTGATCCAGTGTTACTACAGAAGAAAACCTGAACTAAACTAACTTTATTTATACTGGATAGCTCTATCAATTCTAAACTGTTCTTCCTAGAGTTCCAGTAAGGATCATCTCTTATTGATCCAGTGTTATTACAGGAGGAAACCTAAACTAAACTAACTTTATTTATACTGGATAGCTCTATCAGTTCTAAACTGTTCTTCCTACAGGCCCAGTAACGATCATCTCTTATTGATCCAGTATTACTACAGGAGGAAACCTAAACTAAACTAACTTTATTTATACTGGATAGTTCTATCAGTTCTAAACTGTTCTTCCTAGAGGTTCAGTAAGGATCATCTCTTATTGATCCAGTGTTACTACAGGAGGAAACCTAAACTAAATTAACTTTATTTATACTGGATAGCTCTATCAGTTCTGAACTGTTCTCCTTAGAGGTCCAGTAAGGATCATCTCTTATTGATCCAGTGTTACTACAGAAGGAAACCTAAACTAAACTAACTTTATTTATACTGGATAGTTCTATCAGTTCTAAACTGTTCTTCCTGGAGGTGCAGTAAGAATTATCTCTTATTGATCCAGTGTTACTACAGAAGGAAACCTAAACTAAACTAACTTTATTTATACTGGATAGTTCTATCAGTTCTAAACTGTTCTTCCTGGAGGTGCAGTAAGAATTATCTCTTATTGATCCAGTGTTACTACAGGAGGAAACATAAACTAAACTAACTTTATTTATACTGGATATAGCTCTATCAGTTCTAAACTGTTCTTCCTGGAGGTGCAGTAAGAATTATCTCTTATTGATCCAGTATTACTACAGAAGGAAACCTAAACTAAACTAACTTTATTTATACTGGATAGTTCTATCAGTTCTAAACTGTTCTTCCTGGAGGTGCAGTAAGAATTATCTCTTATTGATCCAGTGTTACTACAGAAGGAAACCTAAACTAAACTAACTTTATTTACACTGGATAGCTCTATCAGTTCTAAACTGTTCTTCCTAAAGGTCCAGTAAGGATCATCTCTTATTGATCCAGTGTAACTACAGTAGGTTTCCACATGGAACGGAATTATAATCAGTCAACAGGATATTGCAGGAATCAAGCCCCGTAATTATCAGACATGAAAGAGGCATATTAATACCTTTCTGCCTTCGTCAAGACCCTCATGTGAGCCACACCATAGAAAAATAAACGACCGCTGGCATGCTATTTCCTCGATCTCTAACTTCATAATCTTTATAAAAAGATGATGTTAGATTAACCTCACAATCAAAGAAATAATCTGTGTTCACTCAGAGTTTAAGTCTCAGAACTTAAGTCAAGCGAGGACGAGAGATAATGAAACTTCCAAGTTACTGTCTCAACGCCTGTCCGTGGGGTAATGGTAACTAGTAACATTTTCAGTGGCGTATAGCCAGCCCGGCGATTTGGCCACGCTATGCAAATTTCAACTCATTCATTTCTTTAGAAATTGATTGTAGAAATCGATAGTTTCTATGGTGTTGATAGTTTATAAGCTGCCACTCAATGGGTTAAAGGTAAAGTAATACGAGCAACAAAATTTGCAGCAACTTGCACTAATCTTATTTCAACGCACGTTTAATTGAAATGTTCACACACAAGTTGCAACACCCGAGACAGCATTAGTACAAATTTCCAATTATCATGCGTTGAAATCAGATTTTATTGCAAGTTGCTGCAAATTTTGTTGCTCGTATTACTTTACCTTAATGTTGTCGATAAACTGATTCACTTTATAAAAAAACTCTCTGCCTATTTGCTGGCTTATACAGTTGGGTTATCTTATTCTTTACAGCAATTTAATTGAACTCGCTGTCAATGTAAGTATATTAAAACCTTTAAACAAGTTCCAAAAAATTGAAAGTAAGGCCTGTTTCAAACGTCGCGCTTCTCATGTGCCGAACGCATTAAAAACAATAGATGATCAGCTGAAATGCCTCATTATATATTGTTTCTAATGCGTTCCGCACATGACAAGCACGACGTTTACTGTCGTTCCAATTGAAGTGTTCCTCAAATATTGATTCAATACATTACCTCAGGCAGACCAATTCATTTCATCAAGTTCCTCGAGATATTCATACACTTCCTGTGAAAGAGCCAATTCCAAGAATTTGATCATTTCTGGTCACTTCCTTTCTATTTATGATTGGTTAGTTGCACAAACAACAAAGGTGATTGGTGCATTCAAACTATTCAACAGGAAGTTTACAATTATACTAGGAAGTGTATGAATATTTCGAGGAACTTGATGAAATGAATTGGTCAGCCCGAGGTAATGTATTGAATCAATATTTGAGGAACACTTCAATTGGAACGACAGTAAAACAGGCCTAACTTTTTAAAACGCGAATCTTTTGTATGTTACGTAACACGCGCTCAAAACTATTGAATATACTTCTCCACTTGATTATGACTAGATTCAATTTTTAAATATTTTGATACGTTTCACAAGCGGCAAACAAACTTGAAAAGAATGTTTAGTGCTTTATCTGTAAAATTATAGTAAATTGAAGAGATTTTAGACGGTATACGTCAAAGAGAAAATGTGAAATTAATAGCAAAAATATTAATCCGGTTATATTTAACAAATATAAAACATTTTCCGTGTTGATATACAGTTATATCAACACGAGTGGAAATTGGGAAAACTCGAAATTGTGTGGAAACACGACGCCCGAAGGGCGGAGTGTTTTCACACAATTTTGAGTTTTCCCAATTTCCACGAGTGTTAATATAACTATATATCAATACGGAAAAAATGTTTTATATTTGTTTTATAATATAGCACAAAGAAATATAAAGAAAGAAATTTTCCGACGTTTCCGTGTTGACATCGAGTTATATCAACACGGCTCTTAGCCAATCAGCGTTCAGAATTTACAAATGCTATATTATAAATAGAGTTCCTATATACCTCTTCCCAGGCCCAAGGCCGCCAGTTATGAGAGATGCCAGAGCCACGGCGTTGATATTCTTCCAAAGGTGGATCGACTAATATCACATCGAACTTACACTCCAGTTCACGAAGATCAAACGCCTCAAAATTACATTGGAGATACCTGAAAAAGTGATGCGGACAAATGGCATTACGGATCGGTCATTATCTATGGCGGAGAATTTTTTTTCCAAAGAGAAATTTTTTTCTTGGTGAAAATATTGCTGATCCAACCAAATAAAATTTTAAAAAATTTTACCCAACCAATTTCTGGCTTGGCCAGACATTTGTCCATCCAAGTAAAATAATTATTTACAGGCCTGAAATCCTGGGGCCGGTTATTCAAAGGTGGGTTAATGATAACCCTGGGTTAAATTTAACCTGCTGTTTTAGTTTGTGTATTTCTACACGTCTGTTTATTTCAAAACTTCAGAGAAGTAAACTCCTATCGATCCAGACAAGGTCTCTGAAGAAATATTTCCAAATTTACAGAAAAACTATCAGGAAGTTTGATTTGAATTTTAGGTTAACCCAGGGTTAAACTAACCCAGCTTTGAACAACCGGCCCCTGGTTCTTGCTGTCTCTTTATATTCGTTTTTACATGTTATGTTTATGCATATAGGAAAGCGTTCATGAGTGCAAATATCACTTACATTGGTGGCGTAGCTCTTTTGGCGATAATTTCATCCTGTTGAAAATAAACATTGCATTTATAACCATGAATTCAAAGCAGTTACAAATTCATAACAGGCGATAAAGACAAGGTTATACAAAAATAGAATCTGAATGCTTCAATTCCTATTTAGACTACACAACTTTTGCCTAAAATTGTCGCATGCAACTTGCTTACAACTTGAGTTGTACTGTATAAATCAACATACCAATCCCATATTAATCAAAATTTTGATCTCAACAAGTCTAGACAAAATTCCATCACAGCATGAAAGAGCATCACAAAATTAGTAATATTCCAAAGGTTCGTTGCGAAATGTTGTAAAATGCGGATAATATATAGCCTTGCGAAATTTGCAATTTTCAGTCATTTTGTATTACGAGCGGGAAAATGGTTAATTGCCACTTTCCCAAAATTTTGATCTAGACAAGTCTGACAAAAATTTCATCACAGCTTGAAAGAGCATTACAAAATTAGTAATATTCCAAAGGTTCGTTGCGAAATGTTGTAAAATGCGGATAATATATAGCCTTGCGAAGTTTGTAATTTTCAGTCATGTTGTATTACGAGCGGGAAACGATTATACCACTTCCGAAAATTTCCCGCGCGTAATGCAAAATGACTGAAAAACGGCAAATATTATCCGCATTTTACAACATTTCGCAACGAAACTTTGGAATATTGCTAATTTTGTGATGCTCTTTCAAGCTGTGATGAAATTTTTGTCTAGACTTGT
Organism: Paramuricea clavata; assembly: GCA_902702795.2. NCBI lineage: Eukaryota > Metazoa > Cnidaria > Anthozoa > Malacalcyonacea > Plexauridae > Paramuricea > Paramuricea clavata. The sequence continues at coordinate 6,450 of CACRXK020003009.1, read as the reverse complement.
TGAGATCAAAATTTTGGTTAATGTGGGATTGGTCCATTGTGTGTTTGATTTACACAGTACAATTCAAGTTGTAAGCAGGTTGCACGCGACAGTTTTAGGCTATATAAAGTTGTGCGGGCCAAATCGGCCTTTACGCTTTTACCTTGAGTCTAATAAGCTCTTTGAGTTTGGGATATTCTTCAAAACGATCAGCCAAACCTAACAAAGAAAGAAAACATTGTTTTGATTAAGTCTAATTTTTGTATTCCATGCAAACGGTAATTTCTTAGGGACCGCTAAATATTTTTGGCTGGGGTTGGCACCAAAGAGAAAAGGGTTGGGTAAACAAAATTTTGAGCGAGTAAAAGGTTGGGTAAACGAAAAACAAAACAACTCAAGGGTTGGGTAATACAAATTTATCATGTCATTTCCAAAGCATGACTCACTCAAATATTGAAGACTACAAACCGTGGTTATAATCAGTATAATGTATGCCGAAAACAAGCGTAATTTATAGCCACAATCGACCTTTTCCCTTATGAGTGAAATTTTGATCTAGACAAAGTCTGGACAAAAATTTCATCACAGCTTGAAAGAGCATCACAAAATTAGTAATATTCCGAAGTTTCGTTGCGAAATGTTGTAAAATGCGGATAATATAGCCATGCGAAGTTTGCCGTTTTTCAGTCATTTTGTATTACAAACGGGAAATTGATAATCAGATGATCAAACTGATTTATTGATTACCAATCTCCATTTGTAATACAAAATGACTGAAAAACAGCAAACTTCGCAGGGCTATATTATCCGCATTTTACAACATTTCGCAACGAAACTTCGGAATATTACTAATTTTGTGACGCTCTTTCAAAGCTGTGATGAAATTTTTGTCCAGACTTATCTTGATCAAAATGTCACTCAAAAGGGGAAAGGTCTATTGACTGTGACTATAACTGAAGGTATGCGGAAAACAGGCGTCCCTTTTTGCCACAAACCGCGGCTATAACAATCAGGGCCGCCGAGAGGTTGGCGGGGGCCCGGGGCAAATTTTTTTAGGGGCCCCTATCTAAAAATTTTTTTCCCGGAAAAAATTTTTTCCGGAGAACAACCTCCCCCCTCCCCCCCGTCGCCAAAAAATTTTCGGTCAGTGTACCATTTTAGGGGTCAAAAACTTTTTCCGGAGTACAAAATTTTTCCGGACGAGTACGTTGCAATTGCTTTCGAGGGACTTTATCTCATTTTTTTATGCCAAAATTCAGTACTTAAACAAAGAAAACAGATCTCTTGTTCTTTGCGCGGAAATATTTAACACACAAAAAAGGCTGGGGCCCAACAAAAAATTTTCAGGGGCCCCCAGCAACTCGGGCCCCGGGGCAA
>CACRXK020003008.1:0-38883 GCA_902702795.2 Paramuricea clavata | reverse complement strand
CACCTCGAACCTCGACTTGATTCAGGTTGTAGATAACCCAACCCGGGGAGTTAATACCTTAGATCTAATCATTTGTAACACCTGCAATTTCTACGAGAATCCTGCCATACTTGCCCCCCTAGGCACATCGGATCACAACATCGTACATTGGACCCCTAAAGCTAGATATCTGAATAACGACACTGGGTCTTTACCCAAACGCTATTCCCGTCGTTTTCTACGGTCAAGGCTTGACGCTTTTGGACGGTGGATCTGTGGCGTTAATTGGTTTGCTGATGTTGTCCAGCTTTCAGCCGATAATCTAACCGATTCTCTGACATCTACCCTTACTACCGCTATTGACATTTTCTTTCCCCTAAAGTCCACCAAGTTACACACAACCGATAAACCATGGATCTCACACGCCATCAAGTCTTTAATCCAGAAACGACAGAACGCATTCAATAATAATGACCCAGTCCTATGGAGGCACTATAAAAATAAAGTTAAGAAAGAAATTTCCAAACGCAAGAAAGCATTTACGAAGATAAGGTTAAGCACCTTAAGAATGAAGATTGTAGGAAATGGTGGAGATTTGTGAATAGCTTATCAGGAAGACGAAATAAGTCGCAACCTTTAACAATCGAGAAGGACGGGTTAGCTTTAACCGACTTCGAGCTTGCTGAACATTTAAACACGTTTTTTCTATCTGTTAACGAAGACATCTACCCTTTGGACATAAACAGTATACCTGCTTTCCTCCCAGCGGAAGAACCCCTTCCAAAGATTTCTGAGATTGAAGTCTAGAGCAAATTGGTCAAGATTAACCCCTACAAAGCAAGTGGCCCTGATCACATCCCCGCACGTATTCTAAAGGAATTTTCTTTCGAGCTCTCGAAACCAGTTGCACGGGTTTTTAACGTTTCTCTTTCCGAAGGAGTCACCCCAACTGCTTGGAAAAAGTCTGAGATAATACCTATAACAAAAGTTCAGCCTGTTTCTGATGAAGGTGACCTTAGACCTATATCCTTGACTCCCTGTCTCTCCAAAGTATTGGAGGACTTTGTGGTAAATTAGATCATTTCGGACTTAGGTCATAAAATCGACCCCCAGCAATTTGGCTGTTTAAAAGGCACTTCCACTACTTATTGCCTTCTCGATATCCTTCATAACTGGCTAAATCACCTCGATAACCCTGGAAAATACATCCGCGTTTGCTTCCTTGACTTTTGTAAAGCATTCGATCGGATCGACCACAACATCGTCATTTCGAAACTTATCAACTTCGGCGTACGAAGAGCCTTGATCCCGTGGATCTGTAGCTTTTTGTCTGGTCGGATGCAGTCTGTAAAAGTTAATCAATTTACCTCTAACTGGGCTCCTGTTACTGCCGGTGTCCCGCAGGGTACCAAGCTTGGCCCTATCCTATTCCTCGTAATGATCAACGACCTTGCCAGCCATTCTCCGTTGAGGTCTAGTAATTGGATGTTTGTTGATGACGTTACCATCTCCCAAGCCACCCATCGTAACTCCCCCCCTGGAATACAACAAGATCTCCACTCTATTAATGCCTGGTCGATGAGTAATAACATGAAATTACACCCTAAAAAGTGCAAGGACTTTACCATCTCTTTTCTTCGCAACCCCCCGCAAGAACTGTCTTCTACATTGTCGATCAACTCCCAACCTTTAGAGAAGGTCACCTGTTTTAAACTGCTAGGAGTCACCTTACAAAACGATCTAAAATGGAACGCCCATGTTGACTCTATCACGTCCAAAGCTTCAAAGAGACTTCATATTTTGCGAGTTTTGCGTAACTCCGGTGTGTCTGCCAACGACCTCCTGATTATCTACATTTCGATTATCAGATCTGTGCTAGAATACTGCTGTGCAGCCTGGAATACATCTATCCCCTCCTACCTTTCCGACAAAATCGAGAGGGTTCAACGTCGTGCTCTACGGATTTTATATCCAAACATGTCCTATTCAACCGCGCTTGCTACCTCCTCTCTTCCCCGTCTATCCGATCGTCGTGATACTCTTTGTAAGAAGGTTTTGGATAAAATAACAATACCATCATCACGCCTTAACCGCATTTTACCTCCGATCCGGATTGAGTCGCATGGCAGAGAACTGCGCCACTCTAGTAATCTTAGCCTATTTAAGTGTAGGACGGACAGATTTAAGAACAGTTTCTTCCCAGCTATGTGCTCACGTACTATGAACAAGTCATGACCGTTGTCAATTAGGTTTACAATCTAAATTTCCATTTTTATGTAACTCCAATTCCTAGTTTTAAAAAGTAACAGTAGTCTTCATAATTTTATGCTTGTAAAAATACTATAATTCACTATTACTTGTATTAGTGCGATTGTATTTTAAATATACCGTCTATTATTATTATTATTTCTCTGACTTAATGTCATTTGTACCAACGTGGAGAATTATTTGATGTGGGTTGCGACGAAGCAATGGTTTCAAATAGTCTTGCATATCATTGACTTTGCTTCCTGAGAAAGATTTACGGCAACAGTTCTGTCGGTATTAGACATCTCCCAGCCATGCACATTCTGAACAATAGAGTCCCCGGCAATAAAGACTAATTTCTTTTTGCCATCTTTTGCATTGTGCTGATTACTTGATCCATTAGCATGCCGCTTTTGTTGATGCTTAGTTGACTTGTTGGCAGGTCTGCTATTTGAGGACTCATTGTCTGCGATCGATCGTTGGGATTCTCGTTGCGAAGTAGCTATAGAGCTGAGGTCATCGACTTTGCTTCTATCGTCGTCATAATCATAAATGTTGGTTTCATTGCCGCCCGTATCACTCAGGACATCAAACGCGTTTCTCGTAACAACTTCACTATCTTGACTACGAGTAGACAAATGCTGATCTTTATTCATGCTTCTGCACTGCGTTTTCCAGGTCCCATGAGAATTTTGATCGTGGGTACTTTGGTCTAGATTCACCAACTTAAGGACTGTGACTAAAGACTGTTTTTCATTTTCAGATTCTTTAAGTTTGGTGTTTAAATCGGATACTATGAAGGACAAGTTAGCGACCTTTTGCAGCAGGGATTTGTTTTCATCCTTTAATTCTCGATTTTCGTGGAGGAGCGACTCGTTAGCATACGCCTTCCGTTTGTTTTGTATACTAGATACTTCTTGCGTTAACGCACTGATTTTGATGTTAAAGTCCAGTTCCAAATCCTTTATTTTCTCTACAAGTTCACTGCAGATTAAACTTTGATTTGGTTGCGTTGATAAGTCAATTACTTGAGAGCTTGAATTGAGTTTACGAGCTGAGAAGTCTTCGCCTTCAATAATGATTGACCTTTCGACTTCATTATGTATGCCAATGTCGAGGTTGTTACCTCGACATTGGCATACATAATGAGCAGGAGCAGATCCTCCAGTTATTATAGGAGCAGATCCTCCAGTTATTATAGGAGCAGATTCTCCAGTTATTATACAGCTCAGTGGCTATATATAGCTCAGTGAGTCAAGCGTTCCAGTATGAGCCCACGCTACTATGGTCAGTCAGTGTAATACAATGTTTGAATTACATGAAGTAGTGGACATGATTTTATCGAAAAAAATAAAAAATCAACATAATTTTCATCGTGATGAAACAAATAAACACAATTGTATCGACACATATTTTGCTCTGCATTCCTCTGCATATTTTGTTTGAGTTGCGAAGTTAATATTTAAAGGAATTTTGCTGTGATTGTGCTGTACATTATCGGTGTGTAATATCTACTAGATATGGCTGAACAACAAGTTGACGGACCTCCAAATAAGAAGCAGAAAGTTGGTAGTTCTAGTACCTCAACTGATAATGAATTAGGTATGTAATATACAAACTTCGTACAAGTTTGTAGTTTTACGTTGTTTTATGGTTGTTTTGAGACGAGTTTCGTTTAGTCACTGTCGCCATATTAATATAAACCCAGTCTTCCTGTTGAAGACTTCACATATTTGGCTATTTGCGACGCTTTTGAGCAGGGTTGGATATAAGAACATTTATTCAAAAATAAAATGTTCTTATTTCTTATATTAATATAAGAACATTTTTTGCAATATAAGAACATTTTCAAAAACTTTGATGACGTCATATTAATAAATCATCCAAAATCCTAAAATGACGATTCAACTTCAATTTTAGATGTTGCTCTAACCTCTTGGCTTTAAAAATTATAAAAATAGTTATTACTGCTGCATTTATACGACTATTATCTGTATATTTTATTTTCAGGATGAATGTCAAATAGTTAAAATTTACTACTTCGAAGTAGAATAATTAATGAGAATAATATAAGAAAATATAAGAACATTTTTGCCTCCCAAAAAATATTCTTATATAATATAAGAACATATAAGAACAACTAATATAAGAACATTTGCCAACCCTGCTGTTGAGCGAAGCTCGTTTCATCATTCATATTTTTAATCGAGAATTTTTGTCAGCTGTCGACGACAGCAGACACGTTCTTGGACGAACTACTGGAAGAGTTGTTCGAAATTAGAAATGGAGAGACAGAGGACAATAATAATACGAAGTGGCTATTCGTACAGTCGTACTGGAACAGTACGCAAAGTTTGATTTGCTCTTCGTACTGTACTGCAGTCAGATTATTCAAGATAAACAGATATAGGGGGTTATACCCCAACACCTAACCCTTCTCTGACCCTAACCAATAAATGTATAATAAACAATTTGAGAGTTAAAAAAGTTGGGGGGGAAATTTTTTAAATATATTTTGATTAAGAAACATTTCTAAGTCAAACCAGAGTGGCCCAGACTCCCATTAAACATGTACTATAAATTGTAAAGTATAACTTATTTAGTTTCCTTTATGTGTTAATATGTGTGATTTGGGGTGGTTTTAGTTTGATATAATGATAGAAAAACATCCTGAGAATGCATTATGATGTACACTTTATATTATTGTTAAAAATAGTCTAAATACGCTCTGATTCAAAATATTGGTTGACTTAGTTGTTTACTATGTCATTTACTTCACTCTTGTCGATTTTCAGGCCATTTCGTTGAACCTGGCCTATATTGTATATCATCTAATATTACCTTTTACTAAGTATACAAGTGGGCTGCTATAATGCCGGGCGAACTTGGGCAAGACAGCAATTTCAACAAAACACTTCTAAAGCCGCGGCTATACATATCTATCAGGGTTCGTAGCGGTCTTTGTAATCTTTGAAAGTCTTTAAATTTGAATGCAGGTCTTTGAAAAGTCTTTAAATTGTGTGGAAAAGCAAAGAAAGTCTTTAAAAATGATTTCCTGGCTAATAAAATAGATTGATGGAAGCAAGATTTTCACAAATATCGACGAAAAGGCGCATTTTAGGATGTGAATTGACGGAATTAAAAATGGTGCTTATACTCACAATTTTTCGACAGCTGATTGCTCTCAAATGTCTTTGAAATCTCTTTGAAACTAGACAGAAAAAATCTGTGATAGTCTTTAAATTGTTTTGGTCTTGGAGACTACGAACCCTGTCTATGTTTATTCATTCTTTCCAACTTGTAAAATCCTTTCCCTCACTTTTCCTTGAAGAATTAGAACAACTTTATGTAAACAAAAGTATTTTCTCCGCACTTGTGAGTCGATCTGCCCTGGAACCAAACCGTTAAAGTTGGAATTTTCGAACTTTGTAACTGCACCTTTCGTTAAAATATTTCTCCTCAACCGTCCTGATTTATTAATTAATTAACATGCAATTAAATGTACTGTGTACATCATATCACATTCTCATGATGTTTTTATATCATTATATCAAACTAAAACCACCCCAAATCACACATAATACATAAAAGAAACTAAATAAGTTATACTTTATAATTTAAAGTACATGTTTAATGCAAATATAATAAAATTAAAAAATAAATAAATACCCACACAGAGCCTGGGCCACCTGTGGTTAAGCAGGGCTATTACTAGGCTATCATATTTAATATATTAGAATGTTAGGGTTTGTAATCCAAGTGAGAATAAATACATTTTAAGACCTAACCAGGAACGACTGCGAAAAATGCAGCACAAGGTCCTCTGGTAGGAATTGAACCTACGGCCCTACAGGTGATTCCGGTGCAGCGCTCTAACCAGCTGAGCTACAGAGGCCAGCTGTTGAGCTGTAACCGTAAGTTCATGTATATATAGGTAATCGGGTGTGCGGGTTGTGATAAAGTGGACTTCAATGATTTGGATTCTTGCACTTCACTTGGTGGAATTAATATTAGAATGTTAGGGTTTGTAATCCAAGTGAGAATATATGCATTTTAAGACCTAACCAGGAATGACTGCGAAAAATGCAGCACAAGGTCCTCTGAAACCATGCTTGTCTACAACGAGTGAGAGAGAAAGCTGTACCACTTGAAATCTGAGAGTGACTTTGCAGGCTGAGTACTAAGTTTCCACTAAAATTTAAGTTTGGGAATTTTGAGAAAACCTTGCGCATTTCATCACAGCAAGTTTTCGAACTGGTCACTGTCCAGGAAAGACTAGGGTGCAGAACTTTGTTTGAATTCTTAACATAGTTAAGACTTAATACTTTGATAGTGTTGGCATGGACAGCAATGTGTTGTAGAGGCTATTGTGGCAGCAAAAAATAAAAACTTGTCAAACAAAATTTGCTATACGTACACACGGTCAATGCGCAAATAAGACTTGCTATACGAAAACTTCCTTTAGGGTGTACCTTCCCTTACCACACCTACTTTCGACTTTTAGTCTAGGCAGATACATGTACGCTGTGTGTACCTATTTTCTGACATTGATCAGGAAGTCGAATGTTGAAATTGGACCTCACAGAACTAACATGATTAAATATAGTACGTGCAGTGGTGTCGTGTAACGATGAGTCGAAGTAAATGTACTTTGTTACTGTACTTGAGTACTATTTTTGAGAAGTCAGCATGTAACAAAATAGTACTTTTACTTGGAACGGAGTACTTTTACTTGGAACGAAGTCGTTTTAAGAAGTAAAGTTTTACTTCGTTATTTTTATTTTGTGGCAAAACTTATTTTGTTACTTTCTATTAAAGTTTGATTAATTTTACTTGATTTATTCCCGATTTATTTTAATTTTGGGATAGGTAATAGGACTTGCACAGATGCCGACATGCGTCTGGGATCTCTCGTTTGTGGCATACTTATAAGCATTATTTCAGACCTCTCAACTCTCACGCATTCGGCGTGAGTCTCACGCAATTCGCTTCAGTCTCACGCTCTCACGCCAGACCTCTCAATTCTCACGCATTCGGCGTGAGTCTCACGCAATTCGCTTCAGTCTCACGCTCTCTCTCACGCCACGTTTAGTAAATCTAACGCATAAAAATTTTGGTATATCTGCATAGGCGTTTTGGGCAGTCGGGCAATATTCGATCAACAGTCGGGCAATTTTGGCTTGCAATAAAAAAAAATGTGACAAATTCTGTAAATTTTGTCTAAAATTAAGTCAATTTTTTGGCAAATTTTGTGATTTTTCGAAAATTTTGTGTATGTTCGGAAAAATATGGGTTGTCCGGAAAATTTTTTTGACCCCTAAAATGGTACACTGACCGAAATTTTTTTGGCGACGGGGGGGGGAGAGGTCGCTGAAATAATTTTTCCGGAAAAAATTTTTTCGGTACTAGTCAGACACAATCCCGAAAAGTCGGGCAAATTTCTTTTCGGCCCCCTAATTTTTTCCTTTCGGTGTCATCCACATCCCCAATCTCACTCTTAACTTCTCTGCAAAGTTGAGAGGTCTGTTATTTATTTAATGGATTTCTTCAACGGGGTCTGGAAAGTAGATCATGCCGTGAAGTATTGTATATAGGTGCACGCATATAATGCGTGAGCTGTTTTGTGTCTTTTGTATGTGAATCCATTCGGGAAAAGGTCCCCCCCCCCCTACAGACTATAGACAATAGTACTTTTCCTTTTACTTTGTACTTCAAGTATTTTTTAAGGATACTTTGTACTTTTTGTATCTGCGAAGCAGATATATATGCTATCGCAAACGTGCCGTACCGTACCGTATCCCTAGCCATTCAGCGACGGGCTTATATAATTCAGCCAATTTATGCCAATTTAAGCCAATCAGCGATCAGTTTACATCAATTGTTTACATCGTGCCCGCATCTAACCTGCGAACGGGCATACTTTAGCCTCGTCAGGCCTCGTGTATAAATCGTGTTATTCTTTCAAAAATATCTTGATATTTTTATCAATTTATCTTGAATTGGGCAATTGACTGTCTTGTTTTCTCTACTTGCGATATTATTCCGAAGTTATTTATCAACATGGAATCTTATCCTCATCTGGTAAGTAGTCAAATACCACATATTATATATTTAAATACCAAATTTGTGCAAATATATGTCCCACATACTTTATATTAATACATGAGTTCGCCAGTTCGGCAAATATTTACTATACTATCTATAGTTAATATTGCCGTATCTTCGGCGTAGAGTTTACATGGAATGCACTCTGGAATTTTTTATTAATATAATACACTGTATAAAATATTGGATATTTTCGAGGATATTTTAAGCCATTTGTCAACATAGTTCACAAAAAGATTTATACAGTATTAAAAACAATCCTTCTGTGACTTCTGTAATATTTTAAACAGTGAAAGCATAGCAGGCAATATTGCCAGTTAACAATATCAAAGGAACCTATTGGACAGTTCTCAGGAGATATTGAATTAAATCCTGGTCCTGTATTTCTGTATATTGACTCCATAACTCTGTTCAAAACAACAGTCCAACTATAAAGCTGTCATCAAATGTATTGTTAGAGCAAAGGTTGAAGATGTTATCAGTTAAAATACTTATACATTTTGGTTTTACACATTAGAGTTAATTAAACAAAATTTTTACAAACATTTTCAAATAAAAGAATGCTCACCCTCCTGAGCCTCATTACATTGTCATTTTGCTTTCTAACATAAATATTTTTCTTTAGAGATTAATACTAGAATGAAGAATAAATGTACTGGATATTGGCTGGATAATTTTGTAAGAAAAACAAACTTGCAAGACAATCTTACCTAAATTCATTAGTATGGAAAATAATTTAACAGCTACAATGAATAATCATATATTATATGGTGGATTTGATCAATGGCACACAGTGTACAAAACTAAACTTGTGATACCTTCTACTCAAACCGATAATCTCCCACAACACGATTGTTTTTGTGTGAGTGTGCTGTACGTGTTAAACCGAACAGTGTGGTATTAAATCATTAACTGTGCACAGAACTGGAATTTAATTATATACTTCACTCATGACCTTCAAAACATTCTCAATTATTCAGTGGTCTTCGACATGTTCACCAAATATTTTGTGTATGTTACTCAACAGTTAACATTGGCAAGTGTAAACAACAAGTGACATGACTTTTGCTTCATATGATTACAATAAAGTTTTGAAAATTTGATGAGTATGGATTGAATTGACAGGTGACAGTTTACTAAATAGCCTGCTGTATAGACACTTTGAATATTGTTTGCATGAAATTTTTATTTCCTGACTGCATAATTATCTGTTACAATCATAATCACATTATAAAGTTAGTTAAATTTTCTCGGTGCGGGGGTGGAGAGCACTTGCCCTGCCGCCCTCCCCGCTGTGTACAGCCCTGTTTTAAATCTTATCTGCTATTATAATAAGTGATGAAATATTTCAATCGTCCCATGTCATCTTCATTATTCAGTTTCTTTCAAGAAAATACAAAATGTAAATCAAGTTTTTTCGCAGATACATGTACGCCTTGCGTACCTATTTTTGTATCTGCGAAGCAGATATATATGCTATCGCAAACGTACCGTACCGTATGTTAGCACGTAGCCATTCAGCGACGGGCTTATATAATTTAAGACAATTTAAGCCAATCAGCGATTCGTTTACATCAATTGTTTACATCGTGCCCGGCGGCGTTTGGCCTCGTGTTATTCTTTGCCATTTTCACATTTGGGCTTCGAAAATATCTTGATTTTGTCTTGTTTGCGCTATTTTCCGAAGTTACTATCGACATGGAAACTTATCCTCATCTGGTAAGTAGTCAAATACGACATATTTATTATCTTATTATGTATTTATACAGTAAAACAATCATTTTGTTGTGTAATATTTTAAACAGTCAAAACATAGCAGGCAATATATTTGTCAATATGAAATGAGAATGAACAATGTCACAAGAAACTAATGTTCTCAGGAGATATTGAATTAAATCTTGGTCCTGTATTTCTGTAGTAAACTCTGTTCGATGTTATCAGTTAAAATACTTATACATTTTGGTTTAACAGTGATTAGAGTTTTTAAACAAAATGTTTACAAACATTTTCAAATGCTAATTAAAGAATCCCCACTCTCCCACCTCATTATATTGTTATTTTGCTTTCTAACATAAATGTTTTTGTTTAGAGATTAATGCAAGAATGATGAATAAATGTACTGGATATTGGCTGGATAATTTTGTCAGAACAACCAACTTGCAAGACAATCTTACCTAAATTCATTGGTATGGATAATAACTTGACAGCTACAATAATTATATACTATATGGATGGATCAGATCAATGGCACACAATATGTACAAAACTAAACTTGTGATACCTTCTACTCAAACTGATATTGTCCCACAACACAAATTGTTTTTGTGTGAATATGCTGTGTTAAACCGAACAGTGTGGTATATCATTAACTGTGCACAGGATTGGAATTGAATTATATACTTCACTCATGACCTTCAAAACATTCTCTGCTATTCAGTGGTCTTTGATATATGATTGACTCTTCGCTACACTACAGTGATGCATGTTCCTTGAATAGTTTGTGTATGTTACTCAACAGTTAATGTTGGCAAGTGTAAACAACAAGTGCAGAACTTCTGCTTCGTATGATTACAATAAAATTTTGAAAATGGGTATGGATTGACAAGTGACAGTTTACTAAATAGACACTTCGAATATTGTTTGCATGAAATTTTTATGTTTTGACTACATAATTATCCGAGTTACAATGGGTCGTTCCAGAAAAGATCTGTACTCCCCCCACAGATGAAATTTCTGCCGTCCGGAGGGGGAGGGGAGAAAAATTTGTTTCTGATAATAGTAAATGTATTAGGACATGCGAAGGGAGTAGGGGGGTTAACTTCCTATTTCCTCTGTGGGGGTGGTATGGATGTTTTCTGGAATGACCCAATCGTAATCACATAAAATTAGTTAAATTTTCTTGGGGGGGGGGGTTGAGTTGCCCCTGCTGCCCTCCATGCTGTCACAGAATAAGAAGGTACAGCAGAAGTGTAACTCGAGTCGGTTCCCTTATTGTTTTACGTCCATGAAAATTTTAACTCGCTCACACCATCCTGGCTAGTACAACCGGAAGTTTTTATCAGGTTTTGGTAGGTGCAAAGTGCCGGTTGTACTAGCCAGGATGGCGTGATTGATGACGAATCACTTGTAAAAACGCGGACAAATAATTGCTTGAGTTACCACTTCTGCTGTACCTTCTTATTCTGTGGTGCTGTCTACAGCCTTGTTTGATCTGTACTATGTTTGACTTTAAAATCTTATTTGCTATTATATTTATTATAATAAGTGATGAAAATGTGAATCAAGTTTTTTCGCAGATACATGTACGCGTTGCGTACCTATTTTTTAAAAATATTAAGATGTTTAGATACAAAACTGATATAATTATAAGATTCAAATTTGTATTATTATATGGCCAGGAAAAAGCATGCATGGTTAAAATAATGATACAACAAGGTATTTTATACATGGAATACCATCAACTTGTTTGCATTCAGGGTTTTTGATTGCAAACAGTATTATAGAAGCAATGATGTACGGCACATTGGCACCATGCAATGTTCATTTCAGGTGTTCATTTCAGGTACATTAAAATAGTCCTGCTGCTTGGCTTAAAAATGACAATGGTAAAATAATAATCCAAATCATGCAATAGTTGGGTATGGAAAAAAATGGTTGATCGAAAGGGTGGGTGGTTGTTTTTTTCTCTTTTCGATTAGTTTCTCTTCGGTACCAACCCTGGATATAAATAATGAACACTCCCTTATGTAAAATGACCGTAAAATATTCTAACTGTATAGTCTATAAACTAAGATAGACAGATAGGTAAATGGTTAAACTTTATACTTTATAACAAAAACGATCTAATAGGGTGATACAACAACAAATTGTTAAAGCAAGTGTCACACACGTCATTTAGCGTGCGAAATTCGTGATTGGCAAGGCGAAAATTGCGGACACAAAAATGTTAGCGATTTAGGGAAAGGTGTACAGTGTCAGTGAGATGTCTGGTCTATTTTTTATTCTGTGATATTGCTTCAAAACAAAACAAACATGGCACCGCGCTACATAAAGTAAAAGTTGACTTCGCGTGAAAAATATGGCTTTTATCTTCATTTTTAAAAGGAAAAGCCTTTACCTGAAACAAGACTAACAAAGCTTACACCAATTTTCTGTGATGGTGTCATGTACTCAGGTGAATATATGATGTTTGTGATGTTACTCTGAGTGTATAGGCCAGGTCAGGTCGGTTCGAGTATGTGATATTTCGGAACAGAGCATTGGGCTAGTATTCCAAAGGTCGTAGGTTCGATTCCCACCGTGGTCAGGCATATTTTTTAAGCTTGCCCGGTGTGGATATACACTCAGAATTCGGCGTTCAGTGAGGGTACAGAAAATTCTGTGCCCAAAATTATTGAAAAATATTTAAAATTTTAATTGAATTCGTTACAAAAGAACGCTTAAAAGCGAAACCAACTGTTCCGGAGCAATTTGAACCAATAATTTGGTGGTTTTGCTCGAGGATTCAGTGCGATTCCCAGGAATCGTCCACGGACTCAACATGGCCGACCCCGAGGGCGAAATCGAAGATGATGCACGACTGCTCGAAGGCGATGAGGCCACACATGCACAAGAAAGTCCTTCTGGCGATCGGCACGAGAGTCAATCCAATATGGAGGAGAAGTTCGAGGAGCTATTGGGCAACATTAAAGATGGTTTTTCTTCGCTTGGCGAGTTGTTGACAGATCTGATGCAACAAAAATCACGAGGCAAGCGCTCCCGCCAAAAATCAAGGTCTTCCTCGCCGGACTCGGCTGACGGCGACCAAACAACCGACCCTAAACGGGCAAGGCTCGAGGATGAACAGAACGACGACGTAGCTGTGTTGCTTGGCGAGTCCCAGCCCCAGGGGGAAAATTCTGGCAAATGGCAATGACAATGAAAAAGAGTTTGGCGCAATTTTGGACAGTGTTGTCCAAGAGCTGGACGAAGAACAGTTGGGGCCTGATGTGTCCGAGAAGCTTGCCCAAGTTATTAATAAAACTCTGCGCTCAAAATTGAGCGAGGGAAAACTTAAAGAAAAGTAAAACGCTTACCCTAGACCACAAAATTGTGAATCACTAGAAACTACTCGGATTAATCCAGAAATCTGGGCACAACTACAATCTTCAACCAGATCTCGGGACATACGTCTCCAGAAAGTACAAAGCCTCTTGCTGAAAGGGCTACTGCCGTTAGTTCAGCTCCTTGAAAATTGTCGACAATCGGATGATACGTCGACTGATAAAGGAAAAATCATCAAGCTGGTACTTGACTCAGTAAGCCTAGTCGCTCAGGCAAATATAGAGCTCAATAACAGGCAACGAGCATTGATTAAGCCTGATTTGAATGAAAAATTTCAGCAAATCTGTGGCGATCATGTGCCGATTACAACGTTGCTTTTTGGGGATGATGTGGCCAAGACACTACAGGACATTGCTTCCACAAACCGTGTCAGCCAAAAGGTTGCAACACCTACTCGTCGGCCCAGCTATGCTCACCAAAACAACTTTAATCGGCATTCAAAAAATGGACGGGGGGAGGTTCAGGCCCCAAAACAACCTCCCACGTTACAAAAGGGGCCAAAGCCACTACAAACCACAGAGTCAGTGAAACTCGATAAACAGGTTAGTACCATATATTCATTTAATGATGATACTATACCACCCTTCACAGCTGGTAGGCTAAAATTACTTCAGACAGATATTAAAAGCAATACAGGGAGTGGAAATTGAGTTTCTAATGAAACCATTCCAATTGCAGTCACCTAAAAAGCTAACTGTCAGTAGTTCTGAGGAGTGCATTGTTGATAATGAAATCACCAAGTTATTAATGAAAGAGGTAATTGAGCCCACTAACCCAGAACTGATCAGGGGAGTTTATTTCTACCATTTTTCTTCGCCCGAAAAAAGATGGGACCTTTAGACTAGTAATTTTGAATTTGAAAAGATTAAATGAATTCGTAGAATACCATCACTTTAAGATGGACACTATTTATACTGCAATACATTTATACTGAATAGGGCTGCTTCATGGCCTCTATTGATTTGCAAGATGCATATTATACATTTATACTATACTGTACCAGTATGCCCTTATCACAGGAAGTATCTAAAATTTTCTTGGCGAGGACAATTGTATCAATATACATGCCTGCCAAATGGTCTGGCCTCAGCCCCACGTATTTTTACAAAAATCTTGAAGCCAGCCTATGCATCACTGCGGAATAAGGGGCACATCTCCTTCGGGTATATTGACGACCCGTACTTGCAGGATACATGACAACTTTGAGGGTTGTAAGACAAATGTCCATGACACAACCACAATGATTGATTCATTAGGGTTTATTCCCCATCAGACCAAGTCAGTAACCATCCCTGCACAACAACTTGTTTTATTGGTTTTTTTGCTTAATTCTAAGGACGTGACGGTCTCTTTAACCTCTGAAAGAGCCACAAAGCTTAAAACTGCTTGCATAAATTTGTTAGCAAAGAGGAGACCTTTAATTCAGGAGGTTGCACATGTTATTGGCCTTATGGTGGCTAGTTTCCCAGCCGTGACCTTTGCATAGCTATTCTATCGGGCTTTAGAAAGGGATAAAACCCAAGCTCTTAAACTGCAAAAAGGTAATTATGCAGCAAATATGACCCTATCACAAGATGCTCTTGCTGATTTACAGTGGTGGATATCCAATATTGAGACATCCTCCAAACCTGCTCTGGCCAGCCAGCCAGATATGGTCATTCAATCTGATGCGTCACTATTAGGCTGGGGTGCATATAGTGATGGAAAGCATGCAGGAGGCCCATACATGGGGAGAAACTGAAGCTAAGGCACACATTAATGTGTTAGAAACAACTGCAGCCCTTTTAGCATTGCAGTCTTTTTGTTCTCGAACAATTAATAAACATGTTCGATTAGAACTTGACAATACCACAGCTGTAGCTTATGTGAACAATATGGGTGGAAACCAGTCCTCAGAATGCAATGCAATAGTAAGACATATGTGGATTTGGTGCATTCCGAAAAACATCTGGGTATCGGCAACCCATATCCCAGGTGTCACTAATGTAGAAGCAGATAAAAAATCCAGGCAATTTGATGACCATACAGAATGGGCATTAAATGATCAAGCTTTTGATAGGATCTGTGTCAAAATTTTTAAGCCCCAAGTGGACTTGTTTTCATCCCAGCTTAACAAGAAGTTAGAGCAATATGTCTCTTGGGAGCCAGATCCTAAGGCAGTAGCAGTTAACGCTTTCAGCATGAACTTTTAGCCTGTTAACAAAAGTTTTGCCAAAGATCCAGGAGGAATCAGCAGAGGGTATACTGATAATACCCCTGTGGCCTACACAACCATGGTACCCTGTGGCAATGCAAATGTTGGTCAACCACCCACGGATTTTGCCCAAAATGCAACGTCTACTTTACTTACATCACAATCTGGACAGGATGCACCCACTACATCAGAAACTCAGACTATTGGCATGTCACTTCTCTGGAAATCACTCCAAAGTCAAGGCATTTCAAACCAAGCTGCCCACATCATCATCATCATCATCAAATCATGGCGAAGCGGAACTGTCCAGCAGTACCAAACTTACCTCAAAAAATGGGCACTTTTCTGTTGTGAAAGGCAAGTTAATCCGATTTCTCCCTCTCTAACTGATATTTTGGACTTGTTTACTGTACTATTTGATGAGGGAGTTCAGTATAGTGGCTTGATTACAGCTCGATCAGCATTATCTGCCATTATTTAATTACCATGGAACATACCTTTGGGGCAGCATCCCCTGGTCTGCAGATTTCTTCGTGGTGTTTTCCAGGAAAGGCCAGCCCTTTCACGCTATAACACTACATGGGATGTTGGCCCAGTGTTGACTTACCTCAAGACATTATACCCTCTTGAGAAAATCACGCTTAAAGAACATTCTCATAAACTTGTTATGTTAATAGCATTGCTATCTGGTCAAAGAACACAAACAATAACACTAATGGACATTACGAATATACTGTTTACCGATGCTGGTTGTCTTATATATATTACGGCTCCTCTGAAGCATACTCGACCGGGTGTACATCAGCAGCCAATCAAATTATCATCTTACAATACGGATTTGAGTTTATGTGTTATCAAGACCCTCTGCTCGTACTTAGTTAAGACAAAATCAGGCAGAGGACCAGAAACAAAATTGTTCATTAGTTACCAGAAGCCCTATATAAAGCTGTTAGTGGAGAGTCAATCCGACGTTGGATTACGGTTATGGAAAAAGCGGGAATCAACACCGATGTGTTCAAGCCACATAGCACCAGGGCGGCATCTACTTCGGCAGCGGGAGTTTCGATAGATGAGACACTCAGTAGTGCAGGATGGTCTAATTGTGCAACTTTTCAGACATTCTATAACAAACCAGTTGAAAATGGGGCAAGGTTTGCAGAAGCAGTTCTAAAGACAGTTAGTTAAAATTCTCACAGTACATTACATTATTTTTGTTGTGAGCTATTGCCTATTTTAAGGCTTGTATAGTTTATGTTATCGGCATTTACATTGTTGTTTATACACTTTGTTTATCTGTTTTCACTCCCAAACATTGGGCTTTAAAATCTCATGTGATTTCCTTGTGACGTAATCTAAAATTAAACGAGACTTACCTGTAAGTTGAAGTTTGATTGGAATTCTGTGACTTGTTATGCAGGAACAAGGGGGTCACAGCCCGCCTCATGTTATTATGTATAACCCTGCCCACAAACCAATATTTGGCAGTTTCTTTAAAGACTGAATGTTGGGTAATTGTTACGCAATCTCATGTGATCCCCTTGTTCCTGCATAACAAGTCACAGAATTCCAATCAATCTTCAACTTACAGGTAAGTCTCGTTTAATTTTAGAATTTGTCTCGAACATTTTTATGTAAATTATTAATAAGTAATAGCATGGTTCCTCGTGAAATTTGGAAAGACATGCACTCGTGAGTTTTTCAAAGACCTCAAATTATAGCACTCGTCCTTCGGACTCGTGCTATTTTGAGGTCTTTGAAAAACTCACTCGTGCATGTTATATCCAAATTGCACTCGAAACCATGCTATTACCTACACAAAAATGTTTGAAACGGAAGTAGGAATATTTGTTAGCCGAAATGGTGTCGCACGGAAAGCATTTAGTCAATTGAGTATACAGAAAAACAAATACAGACATTTAAGAATATTTTGTCGAATAATATTTTGTTTATTGGCATGATTACTAGTACTACCTTGCTATTTTATAATAGACTGTGTTTTCTTTGAGCCACTCATGATGCATGTGTTGTAAGTCCTTTCGTCCTCCGTATTATAAAGAAGATTAAATGGCAAAGTATTTTACAGGCTAAAGTTAAAGACCTTTCTTTTTGCCGCACTTTTTAGATGTATTATTTATACAAGTCACAAGATCTGCTACATATTAAATATCTAACAACGTTCAAAATCTTCATTAAAGACACCGTCCTAACCCCTAAAGCACAGACAACACAATGACAATGGCTTTCCTTGAGTCAAAAGCAACACCAGACAGAGTACAATTTTTATATTATTTTCCTCTTCAACTATGTGCGGCAGACGCTAATTCAGATATCTATGACTATGACTTGAGATAAGTCAAATACAACAGTATTACAAATATCTTTCTTCTAGACATATAAGGCAGTAATCTAACAATATACTAAGTTACTTTATGTAGAAATATAACAGATATATACCTGGGCCAGTGAAGCAGATAATCGAGGAAAGCAACACAAAAACCTGAGCGGTTGATAGCATAGTGTCGATGCTCGGAGATCTCATAAAACGGCAGGATGTTAAAGGGTATGAGCAACAAAAATTTCTTATAATAAAAGTTTCTTTCATATGAAAGAACTCGTCCAATGGTAATGGAGCATATATTACAAATCTTTCGTATCTTTCTTTGTTCCCAAGATATATCAGTGTGTTTGATATGCAAATTATGACGTCACAAGCTGGGTACATTTTTAAAACATTTTTTTTTTTTTTTTTAATTTTATAAACTTCGTCACAATATAAATTACATATCTAAATACTATAATGACTATAACACATTCCGAGCTATCCTTACATGTATCGTTTTCCAGGACTAACAAACTGTTAAACCATATTAAAACAGACTAAAACAGACATGAAAACCGTAGATGCAAGATAACTCGAAATGCACTATAGATCTAACAATACAACAATTTACAACAATTGTGACAGGGTATTCACGACAGCTTTTGGCCAATTACTGTGATCCCATTAGACAACAAACAAATTATCTTAAACTATACAAAGCATTCACATTGTCTCTTAAAAAATTATCGTTTAAAAACAGCATGCAAGAGGTTTAGTGAGATCATGAGTCTGATTACACTTTAAACAAATTGTTTTCCACGAACGAGGATCATCTATGTTATAATTAAGTTGTAAAGCAGAGAGGTAGTAGTCAAGTAAATATTTTTTAAAGGTATATAAAGAATTAGATTTATTAATTATGAGTTTTGGTAAAGTATTCCAGATCCTTGTTGATCTGATTGTATACGACTGTTGGTATGTCGCTGTATAGCATTTCTTCGTGCGGAATTGGAGACAGTTTGGTTGAACAGATCGTGTTGTTCTAACGTTCAGATTTTGCGTAGGAAGGACTGATCTCGGAAGATTTATGGCACCACAACTTACTTTAAATAAAAACACCATGTCCAAGTACTCGTGCCAATAGCTGATGGGAAGAAGCTTCAATTTCTTCAGTCGTTGCTCGTAACTGGCTTCGCAAAGAAAATGCAGGCCAAGGATGTATTTTGAAGCACGCCTTTGTACTCGTTCTAATCGGGAGATGAGCTTAACGGACTGTGGTGACCAAACTTGCGTTGCATAACCGACTTGAGATCTTACGAGAGTTAGGTAGAGGGTACGACGCGCTGATTGACTGGTGATGTTTCTTGTGGATCGTTTTACAAATCCCAGCAATTTATTTGCCTTTGAACGTTGTTCCAAGACTTGTTTTCGCCAGGTCAAGTTGTTGGAGATCCATACACCCAAATCACGTTCATGTTTTGAGGTCTCTAAGGTTTGGTTAACCAGACTGTATTGATGCTCGATTGTCTCGCGCCTTCTTCTACATTAAAATATCTGAAAAATCCAATTGATTGCTCAACATGCCACGTTAGTGTCATGAAGAATTGTCATATACACAATGCCAAGTAAATATTAGAAACAATTTGCAGAATGTAGCTGATGTTTTAATGTTTTAAAATTTTGTACCCAGCTTGTGACGTCATAATTTGCATATCAAACACATTGAAGTATTTCAATAACGAAGAAAGATACGAAAGATTTGTAATATATGTTCCATTACCATTTCACAGGCTCTTTCAGATAAAAGAAACTTTTTTGCAAGAATTTTTTGTTGGTCATACCCTTTAAATCAGATTCACAGCGACAATAAAATGCCCAAGCTAATGATGCTCAAAACAATGTTTACACTCGTATGTGACGTAGAAACTATTATAATTTGATGTGTGCATATCGTTATTAGATAGCATCCACTGGGGTACGATTATAATACTTCCTTTGAACAACCATATGTATAGTGAAACTATGAATGCAACAGGTTGTCTTAATAAAACCGTATTCAGCATACAGTCTCCGTCATTGACAGGAATTAAAACCCAATTGTAAAAATGGTTTATAGTTTTATTTTTTAATGAATACTTTACTCTATTTTGTGTTTTATTTATTGTCTTTATAAACATTTACATATAAAACAAATACGATGTAGTCAGTACTAGAACTAGAAGTTACTATCGCAAGAAAAGTGCTGCCTCACCCCAAGTGATCAATGGCAAGGGAGCATGCGCAATTTGCTGAAAAAGGGGGCTAAAGGGGCTGTTTATATGATCCCGCTTTGCCAGGACGAGATATGAGGCGGGATGATTTCGATATATTGAAATAAGTCACGATGCATGATTCAGCAAAAACTTATACTTAATTAAAGACCATGTCAAGTCCGTAATGTAAACAAATCCTTTGTTTACATTTTGTACTGCTATATTTGTAAAATAAGACATATAGTTACTGAATATCTAACACTTTTCTGGTTCGCTATTGTAAATGAATATAAACTAGAATACGTTTCAATTCAAAAAATTTCAAAAGATGTAAAATTTGGGCAATGTTTATATCTGTGGGTTCCCCTGATGAACTGATGCGCAGAACTGATGCGCAGAACGGACTTGACATGGTCTTTAACTGTAAACGGAAGGTTGTTCAAAAAGCTATAAAAATTATCTTCTCTACAACAATTGAGTTCGGTTAACCAGCATTTGAACTTTCGTTTAGCCTAGTGACTTATTTCAGTACCACCTTCCATTATATTTTTATATATATATATATATATATATATATATATATATATATATATATATATATATATATATTTATATATATATATTAGGGACTTTAAGAATGACGTTTACGGCAAACCTCTAACCGCAAACGGCAAACTTCAAATCGTAATTTGAAGTCAACTGTTAGCTGCTCGAAGTTAGAGCAACTTGTGCATA
Source organism: Paramuricea clavata (assembly GCA_902702795.2). Classification (NCBI taxonomy): domain Eukaryota; kingdom Metazoa; phylum Cnidaria; class Anthozoa; order Malacalcyonacea; family Plexauridae; genus Paramuricea; species Paramuricea clavata. Next base: position 17,948 of record CACRXK020003008.1, on the reverse strand, counting down.
AAAATTGGAAATAAAGATCATTGCATTCATAATGGACTAACTTAGATTTTTATAATTATATAAAACACTTAAATTTACATGCAATATTGTGCGAGATACAACCAAAATAAAAATATTTATTATTTTAGTCTGACAAGCCTACTGGCTCTGACTCATTTTTATTTTTATTTTTTCTAATGGGGACAAACATATTTGATCTGACGTCTTCCTCTGCTTTATCCTCACCATCTTCCAAATCATCCACTGAACTAGCACCAGTGCTTGAGGATCTTGAACGTGAACTTGTGGGTCTCGTGGCCGTACTGGTGGAAGGTTCAATCGCTTGTTCTGGCTGACAGGAATCTCTGCTTTTTACTAATGGAAACAAGAGACCAAACCACTTACCACATCCTTTATCTTCAACAAATCTCTTTAAACCGGTGGCTGTTTGTATAGTCAAGGCAACGTTTTTGCACGTACTTATACACCACTTGAACTTGGTTCGCACCTGCTTAACTGTGAAAGGGAACAGAGCATGTCTTTCTTTTATTTTTTTCTAACACTTGACCATAAACTTCGCCATTGGTCGCCCTCTTGTTGTTTGTAAACATCAGCCTTCGCTTAAAGTTCTCACTGCTTGCACAGAATAAAGATCAGTAACAGAAGGGCCACTCAGCGGTGCAACGTGTCCTCGTTTTTTTATGCAAAAACATGCCGTTTACTGGCCAGAAGGCGGAGCAGCCAGCCAGTACAGTGTGTTTATTGGCCAGAAAATGTCATTGACTGGCTAGGAAGATGGCGGCCAACATGCGTAATGCGACATGCGCGAGGACAGAAACTTCAAAGCCTCCGACGTAAGTGGCCCTTCTATATGGATCTTTATTCTATGCTGCTTGTAATAATGTCAACCATATCGTTGACGTATTCTGATTTCCATAAAGATCTTCTTCCATTATTTTTCCTTTTACTTTTTGGCATTTAGCCCATGTTGTTCATCAATATCTTCGTTATCCAATTCGTAGTCTTCGCTGCATGAGCGGTTTCGTTTGAAAAAAAACAATCATTGCAATAAGAAACGCTGGAATTTGCCACCCAGCCTGCAATGTCCTCGTTTTTCTCTGCCACAGAACACATTGGACGATTGCAAACAAGTTATGCACTTGTATTTTGTCACTGTTTCTGAACAAGATTGCTCGCCCGGCGTTTTCAAATTTGCTTTCGTGGGACACACGAAATAGAAAAGTTTGGAATTGTGGGACAGAAAATATAATTGTAATAATTATAGTAATTTATGTATTGTGTTTAACGTTACGGAAATTCGACGTCTAAAATTAACGTCGCATTTCCGTCGAATTATGCGACGAAAACCGTCACATAATTCGACGGTGTCGGACTATACCGGATTGATATTCATACTGTATCAATTTTCACACCGAAGCCAAAATCAAGGGTGTTTACACTATGCCGCTTCGCTCTGTTGCCTGCTCGTATCTCTTATCATTGCCACGGAAACAAATAATAAGTTTTGATCATTTTGGACGTTTTCTCGACAGTACTTGTGAATTATAACTTTGTTTACAAAGCTTGACCACCCAACGTTGCTTTGTCTCGCTCTTATCGAAAATTGACGAGTATTTCATTAAATTTAGCCCTTTTCAAAGCAAGAAGTCAATGTTATTACCGCTATCTTTATTTGTCTTCGCTAGAAATAATACATAATTGTAAAGCGAAGCAAACAACAGCTATAAAATATTAAAAAGCGAGTAAATAAAACGACAATGTTAAAATATACTTGCCGAAACCTATTTATATTACCGGAGCGTACCGGATTGCCTGATTACACTTGGTTTTATCCGGTACAGCACGTACCGGATTACTTTTCATATCACCTCCAAAGCAAAGTGATTTTCACGCCGCGGCACGTACCGGATTATAATGGCGTAGTGTAAACAAGAGGCCAATCCGGTACAGAAATCGCGTCGCTTCGATGCAATCCGGTATAGTGTAATCGCGTAAGGGACCCTACAGTCATTTTTTAGTCGAAAAGCCACCTTAAGTAGGGGACTCCACGGAGATTCGTTTGGCTGTACCTTACATGCAGTATCCATGAATATGACTACTTCCGCACACCGGAAGACGCATGCATGCCGTGATGCGCATGTCAAGTAGCGACAATAACAAAAATGTAAACAATACTTACTTGACTAACTGGGCCCCTTCAATGTCAAGGCGGGTCAAGGTTTTATCAAAAGCGATTGACTGTTAGATTTACTTTACAAATTAATAACTAAATAACGTTATTTCCTATAGATATAGCTTTATTGTAACTTTTTAATGGGTATAAAAAACGCGTGGAAACGGTGAATTACTACAATAGATTGAAAATGAATATTTATCATTTTGACGTTTGAGTGATTGAAATGAGTTAATTTACACTATATGGAATGCATGTTGAATCTTATGCGTACTTCACAATGGTTGCTATTTCGTTGTATATTTCAATCTCAATTTCAGTTGTATTACTATTTATAATTTAAATTGTGTTTGATATTTATATTTCATGTTGTTTACAAAATATGCTGTAGTTTTGAAGCTTTGCACACAATATAATCGGTGCGAGCACAATGGCTCCGTTTCAGTTTGAGTATATAAAAATCGAGTATTTTGATAGCGTTCGCGGCTTTGAGGCTTTCACGATATATAAATATAAACGCGTGATAGTTGATAAATAATCAGTGCGAGCACAACGGCTCCAAAATCACAACAAATAACAAAATATAAGGTAAGTTAAAACAGTAAAGCTTTACCTACCTCGACTTATTTTTCTAAGGCGCTCGATTATGTAAATTTTCGGCGAATAATCAATATATAAATTTTCTTTGCGTTTCCTCGACGAAAACCCGGCATGAAAAATTGAAAATGCTCGTCGGAAACTCGGTATTTGTCGTATTTTACGAATCTGCCACGTGACTGGTACGCTCACCGAACGGTGATCGCTAGATAGTATACTTCAAAATAAGGTTTCCGTTTTTATAACGTAGAAAAAAACTATCCTAACACAAAACTAAACTCTAACCCTAATACTAGCCCTCGCCCTAATCCTATTCTAACCCTAACCTAAACCCTAACCTAAACCCTAACCTAACCCTAACTTATTTTAAAAATAGGTACGCAAAGCGTACATGTATCTGCGAAAAAGCTTGATTCACATTTTGTATTTCCTTGAAAAGAACTGAATAATGAAGATGACATGGGACAATTGAAATATTTCATCACTTATTATTATAATAAATATAATAGCAAATAAGACCAGCAAGGACAACTGCCCCCCCCCCACCCCCGCCAATAAAATGTAACTAATTTTCATAAATGTGATTATGATTGTAACATAATTATGCAGTCAAGAAATAAAAATGTCATGCAAACAATATTTGAAGTGTCTATACAGCAGCCGGCTATTTAGTAAACTGTCACTTGTCAAACCATGAAGTTTCAAAACTTTATTGTAATCATATGATCAGCAAAAGTTCTGTCACTTGTTGTTTACAGTTGCCAATGTTAGGGTGCACTGGAACTCGGTTCCGGTCGGAACCCTGATTTGTGAGAGTTCCGGTTCCGGCCGGAACTAATAAAAACCATGGCCGGAACCGGAACTTTGTCCTTTTCAGAGAGATAGAATATCAAGTTTATTTATTGAATAGCATAGGACGAAATTTGGACTACACAAGATAAATGTACACTATTAATACTTTATTATGACGTTTAAGTGAATCTTTTTATTCTAACATTTGCATGCTCTCTCCTTGTATCGTGATTAAACTGCGCTTTAAAACGTTCGACATAAAAATATGACTATCAAAATGAAGAGTGAGGTGAGACGAATCCACTGGTATACGGCCGAAAAAGAGAAAACCAACGATACCAAAGTTATCAAGACGATTTCGCTTGGCTTTCAAAGACAAAGGCCACAATTTCCATAAATCGCTAGAATACTGTTGTTTAGTAAAAATTTGACATCCATAAGTACAATTTCTTACGCTGAATCGAACAGTGGTATTTTTATCCGTATTGCGCCATTAGGACTGATCACAAATACAAAGACAAACGTACTGTGAGTGATTTGTCTGTCTGTCAGTTAGCAAATATCCTATATACATACTGCGAGCGATATACAATTTCGCTTGATTTTCAAAGGCCATAAATCGCTAGAACACTGTTGTTTAGTAATACATTTGACATCCGTAAATGCAATTTCTTACGCTGAATCGAACGGTGGTATTTTTATCCTTATTGCGCCATTATACATTAGGTGTCATCACTGTCATTAGACATTACAATATCATATTTCACACTACAGTTTTCACGTTCCACAGCTATAAACTATTAGGGACTGTTGCTGCATAAATTTTATATTGATATGACACCAATATGCTTCTCATAAAGTAGTTATCTATTAAAACTACGTTGTGTAGTTTAGGTTATAACCTTTTACCTTGTAATTGTCTTTGGCTCGTTTATAATCAGATTCAGTATATTTAATATGATCGTGCACGGGAATTCAAAGATCCAAATTTCCGATTTTCAGAGTCGTGTACCAAGAAAAATGCATTAACTAAACTAGCAAAAATGCCCAGAGTTAGACGCAATGCAAAATCCATAGAAAACCGGTACAATTCGTTGAAAATTTTAACGAAATTGTTTGAAACATTTTGCCCACTCACGAAAGGCCGCCATTTTGAAAAGGATAAATTGGGTTTATTTATAGGCAGCTCATTAATGCGGGCACGATGTAAACAATCGATGCAAACTAATCGCTGATTGGCTTAAATTGGCTCAATTATATAAGCTCGTCGCTGAATGGCTAGGGATACGGTAACATTAACATTACGTTTGCGATAGCAATATATCTGCTTCGCAGATACAAAAATTGATATAAAAACGGAAACCTTATTTTGAAGTATACTATCTAGCAATTGCCCTCACGGAACACGGCACGAAATTTAGAGCTATATGAAAGTTGCATGCCATATGCAACAAAAACGATACCAATATGTTGTCTTTTTATAAATTATAGTTGTACATTTGCCTTTTTATGTCAAATTAAATTTTATTTCAATTTTATAATATCGTGTGATTTCACGATAACACAGGTTTCTTTTACATTATATGATTATACTTTGTCAGTTTATATTATTTTGAAATAGAAAAATTAAGAGACAGTCAGTGTAAAAACCGACCACTCGAATTTCGTAAGATTACAGAATTCCTTCATACTTTCTGTGTGGTAGAAGTCATTCATAAAATGAACAAAAAACGCTGCCACTTTGGAATTGTAGTCAGTTTTAAAATTTTTTTCGCAATTATTTTCGGACGCGTTCGAAAACATGTTAAAACGGTTAATTACGCAAGTGATATTTGAGCTTTTTTTATCTCACTTTCATCTCGCGCTTTCATTCTAACTTCTTGAAACTTATATATTTTATTATTTCCTGCCTATAGGCATTAAGAGCGACTGTCCGTAAAAGTCGAGCAAACAGTGGCAATAGATGAAAAATAGATTTCTTTCATATTTTGCTCAAATTTAGGTAATACCTAGTTATAAATGGTGTTTGGGTTAGATTTTCAATATTTGGTCGATAAACGTACAAATATCAGAAATCAAGAATTTGTCTCCGGAAGGCTATAATTAGCCGCAGACAAAGCCGTTGCCATGGTCAATTTCATCACTTCGCGACAGATTCAAAACTACCCGTAGATAGTTTTGATGGTTTAATGACTATAATTCAAGTATTAAAGAACACTGTTATCAATATAGAATGGCCCAGGAGGCTTTAACTGGCCTGACAGACGTTGTTGAAATTGGCTATTTTTAGTCAAATTTTACAATTGCATTTTGTCACTGGATTTGAAGGGGAAATTTACTATGTGCGATAATCGTGAATTTGTTTATATTTCATCCACGGAATGGTATAGCATGAGTACATGTTATATATAAAAACTAGCTTGGGTTATTGCCTTGGAGCCTCACGCGAGACTTTTAAAAAAGCTCATTTTGGTGATTTCCAGTGGAATGTAACACAATTAAATCATTAGGTCTATACGTCTATACAAAGTCACGAAGCTCAAATTGTTCAAAACTTTGAATTTTGTGTTTCGATATCCAATGTATATGCTTTGTATACTTTATAAAGAAGCGTTTAGAAGGATTTTCAAGATATTTTAGTGATAGGCCTGCTTACAACCAATGAACAAAAGCACAACAAATCATCATATTATATTACTAGACTGTAACGTTGCTATTTATAGCAATTTGCGTGTTGTTACTGAATGTATATTTAATATGTCTGTCTGTAAGCTTTTGGAGTCTTATAATTTCTCATATTTGTTTAATGCTTTCTCTGCATATGTAAACTAATAGAATTAAAGCTAGGTAAATACAATAAAAGTACATGAGTTGGAACATGAATATGTTTACACCTTACGCTAGACATTTTGCTAGACTCTCCTGTTACGAAACTAACAAACAGGTGACCCTCTTCTACATATGCTACAAATAAGAAAAAGATGTATGTACATGAGCAAAATAAAAACTGTCAAAAACTCAAAATGGAAGCGACAAGGAGCGACTTCGATGTTTTGCCTTTCCTATGAAAATGCAAGCGGAATAATGAACGTGACAACCTAAAAACTAGAAATAATTATATAGTCTACATATGCAAGAAGTAGTTTATGCAAGAAAATAAACCAAAAGTGACTGTCGATAAATTTATTGTATAAAACGTTCTTTAACTGAACCATACAAAGATATTTTTCGTAGGTTCATAAGTTTGGTATTCGACAATTCTTCAAGAAATGTTCACACGCCTCCTGGTCTTATTAATTTAAACGGTAATTTTTAATTTAAATTCTGTTTCTTTTTAGATTTTTAATGTTAGAAAACTTTTTATTAATATCTAAACTACCCGTCTAATGTATTTTTTTGTTTGTATCAATTACCTTAAATAATTAAATAGCTGCAATGTTTTCAGTTAAAAGTTTACAATTTGGCATGAGCAGATGTTTTCCCGCGGTGTTCATTTCCACCATTTCCAGCGAAATAAAAACCAATTTCTGCAATTCCCGCTTATTACGATGGCCTAGTATTCATAGGTGTTGTGATAATTGTAAACCATTGAAACGAGTAAACTAAAGTCTACAGGAGGAATTTGTAAAAAAGAAGAGAAGCTAAACAAGTAAAGAGTGGGGACTAATTATTTATTATGACAAAACATAAATAATCCGAACTGTTCACTTGCAGGTGCACCCATTAAACATGCCAATTTTGACTAAATTCTATTAAGTTATCATCAAAGATATCAGACTTTCTTGACACGGTCTCATGGTGACGTCACAACGTCAAAATATTTTTTAAAAACGAGATAAATTGAATATGAATAAACTGTTACAGTCATTCTTCATCATTGAAGCTGTACTTTTGAGCAAAACAAAACCTCTACAGAAAATTAAACTAGAATCAATCAATCAAGATTACGTTCATTTCCACGCAGTGTAGGACATCATTTACAAAGGATCTGCTTTAACTATCTGCTTTAGCTACTGTTTATTGTAGTTTACTTTTTTGTTTTTACTTTCCACCACCCCCCGCCCCACATCAATATAAAACGTAAACTTAAAAATAACACTGCTTGTTGTTTATAGACAGCCATATTCTATTTTATATATATATATATATATATATATATATATATATATATATATATATATATATATATATATATATATATATATATATATATATATATATATGTGCAACCAGCCAGAAATCAACAGAAAATACAGTGAATACAAATACATCAAAACAACTGCATCGTTACCGGCTTATATAAACTGACTAATGAGATTTGATGAGATTCCCCGTATTTATAGCATCATGCATGCAAAGCATTCTGGTCGGTTAACAGCAGTGCATTCTGGTCGGAGAAACGGAAGTAAAATCTTACTTTCAGAGCCCAATACGAATTACAACTGCTGACTTGTTCGCTCGATTCAGGCTCGCTCGCTGCGTCAGAAATAAAGTTAGTTTAGTTTAGGTTTCCTCCTATAGTAACACTGGATCAATAAGAGATGATGCTTGGCGGATCTCTAGGAATTTAAACATATTCCCGAGGAAAAGAAGAATACATTTACAGAACAGGTGGGAAATTTGTCGTCGCTGACCAAAAAATTGCGGGCAGAAACAAAGCTCATTGCATTTACATTCAAAACAAAGCAGAAAGTTAGCAAGAAGCTGTTTTAGCTGACGATTTTTTGCTTTCCATTCAACGATTTGAAAATTATTGGTTATTCTTTTAAAAGTCGATCATGAATTCTTTGTTTTGGGATGATTGTTTTGTAATCGAGTGATTGGAAGAAGTTAATATGGCGACGTGAACATGGGAGTAAATACCGTATACGTCGATCTATGACTTGTTTAAAACCGTAATAAACGAAGAAAGACGTGATTTGAGAATGAAATGTAAGTTGAAATTAACTTTATATGCCTCAAATTTTTCATCCTATGTTTCTTAATGTAACTTCAGCTGTCTAAGTTCAAAATACAAGCTCGCGAAATTTGACAAATTTTGAAAATATGTAAAAATAGCTTGACTTTGAACTGTAGTTTCTCAAAAATAGCCCGTGGCTTCAATTTCAAATATAGCTAAATGAAAAGAAAAAACTTTTCGGCATTTGTAGGTATCAAACATATCGTCAGGAAAATAGGGGCTCACAATGTTTTAGTTCAGTCTTTGAGATCCAGTTCAAGAATCAAAGGCCGAAATGTGAACTCCCTTCATGAAAACCGCTTCGAGAAGTGTCTAGTTTGAAAATTTAGCTATTAATTTCGATTTCATGAGCATATTTTGGTTACACGTTAAGTATTTTTGTGCTTGATGAGATTCAAAATTTGTTGTATATTCAAGCCCGGCTTTTGTGTAATTTTGGTGATGACCGGAACAGAAATAAAAATATTTTAAAAACTGGCCGTGGCCTCACGATAAAACTTTCTACAAATGTTCTCTGTTTCATGTACTTTTATTTGATATCTTAGGTATAAGCGTAAAAATAGGGGCTCATACAGTTTGAGAGGTTGTATAATGCATGACTTGCCTCTATTTTCATGTAAACATTCGAAATTCTTCGACAGCAAAGTAGCAACTGTTTCAGATCGAATGCACACGGACAGCCCACCAGAGACAATGGCAGGGTACTGAAATAGAACGTCACTAAAAAATTCTGTATGATTAATTTAGATCATGTCTACTCTTTCAACATAAAACAGTCATTTATTTTGTACAAACATTTGGCAATATTTACACGATTGTGCCTTTTTGTAAACACGCGTTGCGTGTATTCCACGCAATTGCGTGGCTCATTTTACTCGCGCATGCTCAGACAAATTTCCCACCTGTTTTCCGCAAGCTCTTTAAGGCCCATTTACACGATGCGATTAGTTGTATACGATTCTTACTCTGGCGTATGTGATCCAATAAACACGCGTGCAAACGTCACATTTCAAATTTCGCCATTAGCGAATGAGCAATAACGTGGCATTAGCACTCGTTTTCATTCGTCAGAATGACAATCGTATACAACTACTCGTATCGTGTAAATGGGCCTTTAAAATGGTTGAATATCACTGCTAGCATCCAAGATGATAATTTCAAACTTCGCTCACTGGCAAATGTGATGAAACACTGGAAAAAAACGTGAACTGATATCAACAGTTTTTAGAGTTAATACATTTATAACCAGTGTAATTTGAGCTTGCAACCAACATGACGTCACAAATTAGCGGACATATTCACATTCATTTACATATCAAACAAATTGAAATATCTCAGGAACAAACCATAAAAACAACAAAATGAAAAATAAGTTACACTACAACTTAAAAAGTTCTTTCATTTAAGAAAATAAGAAATTTCATGTCATATACACTTTAAAGACACACTTATTTAGGAAAGCTTATTATAATATTTAATAACAAAATAGTGTAATCAATAATACTTTTATATATCTCTTATGAAACTAATAGTATATATAGTCTGTACTGATATGAATAAATCGTCTGGGTTGTCTTAACTATCTTTTATCTTTCATGTAAATATTTAGATTTGTTTTTGTATCTGCGCGTAGCGCAGATATATTGCTATCGCGTCAGTCATATATCAGTAAAGTAAAGTAAAGTTAAGTAAGTTAAGTTGTTAACTCGTTAAGTCCGTCAACCTTGTTTTGAAGACCTGTTCGCAGGCTAGAACAGCTTTAAAACAAGATGGCGTCTTTCGAAAAGCTTTCAAGAGTAGTATTAATCATTTATAGTAATCGTGGTATTAATAGACTTTATTTTGACTTTATTTTGATAAAATCTTCTTCTATAGCAGTCTTGGACTGATATAACTCTTACAGTCAAACCGGAAGTTCTGTTCCCATGAGTATTGCAACATTGCAATCAATCTTGCAATGTTGATTGCAAATTGCTCCGAGCAAATTACGCGCAAGTATGCAACTGTCATTTTTCAAGTTCCTATCACTCCCGTGTTGGGTCAAGAGAATAACAAATCAAAAGGACTAATATTTTGCCTACCACTTGACAAATTAAAGGTAAACTGGAATGTATAGAGGATATTTATACATGGTTGTGCGGAAATATGTAATTTATTTCGAGTGTTGAAGAGAACTATTGCTAACGAGTGAGCAAATTGCAAGTTGTTCCATTATGTGATTTAATAATCTAAATTTTTGAGTAAGGTCATGGACATATTGTAATTATTATTATGAGTATTTACTATTTTATCTTCGTATCAAACCAAATATATAGCATTGCGAGCTTTAATTGGTATTAAACTCTGCCAGTTTGAGAACATATATGTTTACATATTTAACTACCGCAAAATAAATCCCTCTTTGGCACTAAATTTTGCATGTTATTTAGTATTTTTGTATCACGTTAAGATCAAAATGGACATATTTCTTGAATAATACTTTTAATCTGTGAAATGATATATATAAAAATATTAGTCCTCATACTTCGTTTTGGATTTGTTACTTTTTGTGATAGATAGGCGTACCAAAGCCTTGATATTTCCAGAGGTATTAAAATACAAAAATAGCCTGTGACAGTATGCTCCTGATTTTACTTCATACTCGATTTGGAGCAACACAAGTTCTACAACAAGAACGTACACGATGTACTGTGCAAATATAAAACGTCATATTTATAGATATTTGATTGACATGTTTACGCACAGGTCACGCATTTCATACCGCACGGGTTTTCCCTGAGTTTTTATAATCGGGGCTTCCATTTCCGGCAATTGTTTTATGGTTGAATCTTCACGAAACAATTACAAATTTTAGATAGACAAGCAAACTATATTTGCGTGTATATCTTGACTGTTATTTAATGGAGGCCTCTGAAACTTGGCTAAACTATGAAAACAAAGTATAGGATAAACGTAGCCCTGTTGTTTTAAATGTCAGAAACTATTATTAGCTCATGACTCCATGTACAGACGTCTAATTCCACGTCTTTGAATCCACACATTTTACAGCCTTAATTAATTATTTTCTTTAAATTGTTCTTAAAAGTAATGAACTGTATGAATAGCAGATATTTAGCTCCAGATAAAAAGAAAATTTTTGTATGATTGTTATCAGTTGCCGTGATTCGGGATATAAATGGTTCTCGTCCTCTTAATTTAGAAGTCACTGTTTAAATGTAAATATTATATCTGAAGCAGGCATATAATTTCAACTAGCACAATTTCGCACAATTGCTGTAAAAATGTAATTCCGAGAATGCAACATCAATGCAGTAAAGGCCTGATTCCACGAGCGTTTTTTCTCGGCGAAATGCGAAACATTTCTACTTACTGCGAAAGCGGACAAAGTGGGACAATTCAATACAATCGCTCATGTGCAACCACCGTATTTCGCAGACACAAGTTCTCGCGACGAATTTCGCCGTCGTGGAATCAGACCTTAAGATCCAGACACACCGGACGCGATTCGACAACGCGACGCGATTTTTCAGTTAGTTTGAAAAACAGCCAATGCGGAGCAAATCAGTTAGAAACATATACACCAAGTAACTTAGAATGTTATAGCGCTTCTAAATATTTGGAAAATTTAAACTTGGATCAAAGTTATCGGTCAGTGAAAATCGAAAAATCGCGTCGCGTTGTCGAATCGCGTCCGGCGTGTCTGGACCTTTAATGCGCAGATACATGTACGCGGTCGCGTACCTATTTTTATATTATTGTTATGCGCATGTGAGCATATTTGAATGGAACTAGCGCACTACAAATTAAATTATTATTAATTATTATGTTCCGTTTTACTAAATTGTCCGTTCATTTCAATAAAGTGGAAATTGAACTTGTACAATTTTATTTAGTGTTTATTGCACTTTTGGCCCAATGGCCTCGTTTGCATATAAACCCTACCCTTCTGTGCAAGAAAGATGAGGAAATAACCACAGGGAAACGAGGCCATTTGGGAAAGAGTGCAATATACAGTACACTCAGTCTATTTTGGTTTGAAATCAAACTTGTGATTATAAATCTTTGCAGATCTGATCATTCGACGTTTTACGTTGGATCATTACTCACCATGATTGTAAAAATTCAATGGTTTATTTTTGTTGTAGTTTACTGATATTAAAGAAAGAACAGCGCTACCTGCGTCCTTGGTGTTGCTCAACTGGGCTTGGCTTTCACCACTGAGAAAATTGCAGCTTCGTTCTCGTGTTGAAGCGCAAACAGAATCTCGAGATTACAATCCCTTGTCGAATAGTGATGGAGATATGATATCTAGCACAGACCGTCTGACAGAATTTGATGTTTTATCTTCTTCGTTTTACTGTGGAGCTACAAGAAAATCTGGAGTTATGAACAGTGCTATTAAGTTCATCACAACGCCATTTGTTTGCGTATTTTTCTGTCATTTCTACAACGTCGTCAGTCTAGATGATGTTCATGCTAACCAAATTACTAACGGTCTTGGAATATATTCTAGCTATATATGGGTTAATATTCTTTGTAGTTTCGGAGTATATCTCTTGGGTTCCCTATCTTGTATGGTTGGTATACAACGTCAAGCATTTGCCTTACCTTTATTACTTGTCACTCCAGTTTGCATATTTCTGTCATCGGTACATTGGGCGTGCGAGTCTTCCACAATCCGCTCGTCTTGTGGTCACGTCATCGGTATACATCATTATCATGTGCTCATTATTGCTGCGATGTTGTGGATTGGCCTTTTAGCGTATGTGATTGTATATATTTGGAAAAGACAGGAAGAAACGATGGTTCCAGAAAAAGAGTTATTCACAATTCCTTACACTTACAACGGTAAGAATATTCTTCATTCCTGTAGATCACATCTGCACAGGGAAGCATTGCTGAAAATTGCGTTACGTGCTGGTGTCTATAGAAATGTCAGTTTCTGGCCTCCGAATAGAAAAAGTGACCCTTTTAAGACTTTGTTGTACCCTACGGGTAGTCGGAATAAAATTGATTTGTTTTGGAAAACAGTATATATATGTTATTTACCGGCTGCGAGGTCCGTACTGAAAAAATATTTTCCCGAGGTCTCAGAAACGGCCGAAGGCCGAGGGAAAATATTTTTTAGCACGGATCGACCAAAACGGTAAATAACGTGTTTATTTTTTTATTTGATAGTTCATGGTTATAATGAAAATCCGATAAAATTCCAGTTGCCAAGTACATTTGAGATCAGTTGCGTTTGTCACTTTATAGACCCATTACACTGACGTCACAAATCCTTAGAGTGTCCTCCAGATGCTCCTTAACCATATCTGTTCGGGTTCAACAACCACATACAGCGCAAAAGTAAACCATTTTAATACAAAATTATTATAAACTTTTACAAAATTTGCTTTTAAATATGCTGGAAGTGCGACCAGGATTGAACATAATGATTTTTGAGACGTTCTCTGGTTGAAAATTTTTTATTCACGAGCTTTCGGTTGCCAGACTGCAGCCTTCAACGGGTAGTTATAAAATACAGTGATTACAGACGACTATACGGTTTACAATTACAGATCGAAGCATACGCCTACGCTACGCCTACACTGTAAATTTACGGTTAACAAATTACAGTGACAAACAGATAAGTGGAAGTGATAGTTCCGCCTATATATACTCTGATAAAAATTGTTCTATTTCTTTAATAAAAAACGGTATTGTTCCGGTAAATGTCTGCGTTAGCTGTGAGCGCGGTGTGCCAAGATTCCAATGTAGCTCTGTGGCGGTAGTTTGCCTTGTCGATTATCTTGCCATTGTCAAAATCAATTTTATGGTCATAAGACCAGGTATGATTCGCAATATTTGAACCCGCTTTTTGTTTCTCGACATTCTTCACATGTTCTTTTTTCCGTGTCATAAACGCTCGACCCGTCTCACCGATATAGCTCCACGAACAATCGGCGCAATTTATTCGATAGATCACATTTGTTTGTTCTTCGGATGGTGGTCTGTCTTTCGGTGAAGGGAGCATTTGTTCAAGTGTGTGTATAGGTTTCGTTGTTGTTAAGTTGTTTGGATGTTATAAGGCTTGAGGAGGCGTTTGAGAGGTTCTGTTAGGCCTTTGATGTATGGCAAAACCGCGTAACCAACTTTCGTGCTGGGATCAACTCTTTCAAAAAACTCTCGAACAAGTTCTTCAGGTGAAGGTGTTTTTTGTTGTCTCAAAGCTCGTTTCTTTTCCACTTCTGTCAGGAACTTCTGTGGATATCCATTAGCCGTCAACGTTTTAATTACATGCTCACGTTCTTGTTGTTTGCCTTCGATTGAGTTAGGAAGTGTTGCTGCCCGGTGTAAGAGGGTTTGTGCTGTGCTAATTTTATGTTGTTTATCGTGATGTGAATTAAAATCTAAGTACTTGTCAGTGTGCGTAGGCTTACGGTAGACATTAGTGATGAGCGTCCCGTTGTTTCGAGAAACTAAAATGTCTAAGAATGAAAATCGTCCGTCTTGTTCATGTTCTGTAGTAAAATTTATGTCTGGGTCAATGGAGTTCAGTAAATTATGAAAGGAATCTAATGCATGTTTTTTAATGATCGAGAAAACATCATCAACATACCGAAACCATTTCTTAGGTGGTATAATTGCTTGAGACAGAGCGAGTTCTTCAATAACCTCTAAACAGAGGTTTGCCACAATGGGCTTACAGGACTGCCCATAGCACAACCATGGATTTGTTTGTAGGTCTGCCTGTTGTAGTTAAAAAAGCTGTTAGACAGTTATTATTATTTAAATTTATTTAAACACGGTAACCTATCAGTTTCCTGGTTAATAAGCTTAATAATGTCGTCAATAGTTAGGTTTGTTCGTTGTTGTAAGGTAGTATCTTTGAGTAGTTTGTTGCGAATGTGTTCGCATGTTTTTTCGACAGGGATAGCAGTAAACAGAGAAACAACGTCAACGGAAATCATAATTTCATCGTCTTTAATGTTGATGTTGGATAGCCTATGTGAAAAGTCAGTCGAGTTGGTAACAGAATAGCCGTTGTTGTTTTGTAAAGGTGCCAAAATATCTGCTAGATATTTAGATGTGTTATATAGTGCTGTGTTTCTACATGTTACTATAGGGCGAAGTGGATTGTTGGGCTTGTGATGTTTGACAGAACCCCGGATGGCTGGTGGAATGCCATTAGTTGAGTGTAGTTTTTTGTAGGTGCGTTCATCAAGCTTATGTTAATTGTTGTTTTAATTGTAGTAATTGTAAATTTAACTCGCGTTCGATCTTTTTGAAAGGAGGTTTTGCGACTTTTTCGTAGGTGTTTTGGTCACTGAGCAACTCTTGCATCTTCTCGTCATAGTCTGTTTTATCCATGACCACAAAACAGTTGCCTTTGTCGGCTTTCATCACAATACTTGTCTTATCTTTCTTCAGTCCGTAGAGTGCTTTACGTTCATTAACCGTAGTGAAATAGAACAATTTTTATCAGAGTATATATAGGCGGAACTATCACTTCCACTTATCTGTTTGTCACTGTAATTTGTTAACCGTAAATTTACAGTGTAGGCGTAGCGTAGGCGTATGCTTCGATCTGTAATTGTATAGCAACCTCGTTCCCAGGGTATTTAGGAAATACCCTGGTATGGGCTGGTCACGTGCCTCGACCAAAATTTAGCGCGAGGGGGTGTGGGAAAAGTATCAAATTACATGATTCCAGTGGAGTCATGCAGTTAAAAACATTATTAAGTTCAAAATACTTGCTAATTTTTGTTTATTTTCTTTGCTTTGAATTCCAGTGGAGTCATGCAGTTAAAAACATTATTAAGTTCAAAATACTTGCTAATTTTTGTTTATTTTCTTTGCTTTGAATTTACAAGAACATTCTTACATTTTTACCAACAGTCAAGTCAAGAAACCAAGCAAATCGTTACTCACAGTGCTCTCTCGTGTTGTTATTCAATGCCGTCTCTTCACACTCGAGCGCGGTTTTATAACAAACGTTTATTATGAGCTTTCAGTCATCATTTCTACATATGTAATGTTTTTAAAATACGCCATTAGATTTGTCCTTTCTTGTAAATGTTTATATGCTTTGCACCGATTTAATTACTTGTTACTATACGTCTACGCGTCTTGTTTATAAGATTGAAAGAAACAGTAATCAGTATTGTATTGTCTGGGACTAGAGCCCAATATTAGCAAATGTAAACATTTGATACTAGCCAAACAGAGAAAGTCTGTCAGTGATTATAAAATTTTGGATTTAGTACATAGTATTCGGTGATTATAGTCAGGCTTTAGCCTTTTACTTGGTCTTTATTAATCATAATATTTTCCTAATATACTAAATCTATATATTGTGAATTTACAGTGTCAGACGCGCAGACTGTCATACGAATAAACATAAATTTTCGAGTTTTCTACTTCTACTAACATTTTTAAAGTTTTCATTGTGAATCATCTGTTTATTTCTAGTTCATTAGTCATTAATATGCTCTAAAAAACAAGGCTCTCAAATATATTTGTATATTTATTTGATAGTGTCATAGTGATATATGCATTTACAAGCAATCCTGGATATGATAAAGACGATACAAGCTGTCCATTAAAAAATAACGGGATTCTATTCCACAAAGAAAAATATTTAAATCTCACTTGTATTATTAAGAATATATATAAAGCAAAAAATTTAAACTTGTGTGAGTTGTGTCAAAACGAAAGCTGTTTATAAAATTTATAAATGTTGTAAACACTATTACTAATATAAAGTGCCCATTGAAAGACATAATATAGTATATTGTCGTTTGACTTATCTTTGATGTATGATTTTAATACTGTAGATTTTCAACAGACAGCTAGACTTTAACATATACCATGATTGTTGAGTTTCAGCAATGCCAAGGGCCAATGCAGGAAGTTTTATAAGCTTTTATAGTCAACAATCTGGATACAGTTGGCGTCTTGGCGATATTTCGGAAATCAAAAGATCTCGCTATTTCGTTGCAATTCCATGCCACATCTCATCAATAAATAAATTCTTTTGGTTCGAGTATCTAGATATACTTTCATAACAATTAAATAAATGAATAACCACATTGTTCGGTCTAGATATATATATATATTCTTGTACTGCTTTATTATATTGCCACGCCGTCAAGTCTATAAGTTGAAATCGGATCCAATTTGCTTGAATTGTAACTCGACACTAGATTGTAGAGTAGAAAGTCACATCACGATAAATATTAATTTTTAATTGCAGTTCTTTTCACGAATAATCACGATTTCTTTGAAGATTCAATGGTTATTGTTTATATTCATAGAGCGATCTAATTAATTGTCACCATATACTCACTCCCCCGACCCAGAGGAGGTTGGAAGCCCTTCCCGGCATGCATTGTAACTCATTCATATTATCGATTTCCCGGGACAAGCCGTCATTGTTCGACT